>CAUYPK010026191.1:0-51722 GCA_963574355.1 Loris lydekkerianus | reverse complement strand
ATTGTTGGGCCCTGCCATGTGCCTGAGGTCTAGTGCAACTTCCCGAGCCTGACTAGAAGTAGATCCATCGAGCTACTTCCGCGTAGCAACGACTCAGCAAGGCCCGGCCTGAAACTGCCTCTACCTAGATACAGCCAATGTGGTACCATGCCACTGGCCCGACCCTGTCAAGCACCTCTTCCCCCGCCTTCTTTCCCTGCCCCTTCTCCACAATAAAAAAATAAATAAATAAATAAATAAATAAATAAAAGAATTAACCTCTTCAAAAAAAAAAAAAAAGAAAAGAAAAAAAAAAGAAAAGACAAATAGGATGGCATCAAACCAAACTGATATAACACAGCCGCAGTAAGGGGATGGAGACGGGTCTGCCACCCATGACCTTTGGAGATTGCATTCTCTGTGACTTTTTCCTGCTGCTTTCCACTCCCTGCAGTTTAATAAGCAATGCCCTTCCTTCCTCCCACATTGACGTGGCAGTTCAACTTCCTGAGGTCACAATCCCCTTATGGACTATGTCGTGCTCTTATAGGTAGGTTAGTTTCTGCTTACAACCTTGACACACTCTGCGTACCTACGATGACTTAGGCATTCGTACAATAATCCCACTTTTGACTCACCTCCCCTTATATGCTAAGGACTGACCGTGAGCAATTGTTTAGATATAGAAAGTATGAAACAGACAAACAGCTTCTTATCATGTAGAAGAGTCAGACAGCAGAATTTAAACAAATATACTGTACTGTCAGGGAGGGAGACGTATCGTAAAGAAAAATAAAGCAGGTATGGGGAGAAGGGATCATTGGACCTGGTGTTTAGGAAGCATAGAGAGGGAAGGGCCTTCTGAAGAAGTGGCATGTGAGACGAGGAAGGGTGCACATGTGAGAGGCATGATGCAGGGTGAGTGGAGGGCGACACCTTCCTGAAAGTAGAATGTGCCTCATCTCTCAGCTCAGATCCTTCAAATTGCTTCAAACAGCAACTGACAGACGTAGAGAGAGCTGGGAAACTGAGGTTAGCTGACCAACTCATCCTTCTTGACAAAAACCCGTCTTGTTAATATTCAGGCGTATAGGGTGATAGGGTAGAGCTCCTCATTCCATGGTGACATCTAGGATATCAAAATTTTGTTTTTTGTTTCGTTTTGACACTGAGTCTCACTTTGTCTTCCAAGGCAGAGTGCAGTGGTGTCGTAGCTCACAGCAACCTCAAACTCCTGGGCTCAAGTGATCCTCTTGCCTCAGCCTCCCAAGTAGCTGGGACTACAGGCACCTGCCACAATGCCTGGCTGTTTTTTTAGAGGGGGGGTCTCAATCTTGCTCACGTGGGTCTCAGACTCCTGAGCTTGGGCAATCCACCCGCCTCGGCTTCCCAGAGTGCTGGGATTACAGGTGTTAGCCGCTGCACCTGGCCAGGACATGGAAGTTTGCACATAGCTTCCTCTGTAGCCCATGTTTCTTCCAAGATGAGCCTCCAAATTTCCTTGTACTAAGGAGGTGAAGTTAACTTCTGTAAAATACGTAGATGCCGATTTGGTTTATATAGATAAGCCATAAACACAACTGAGGAATAGTTTTCACATATCCTGGGTAGGAAAGGGGTGCCTGCAGCCCGCTACCTCTCAGCTACACCCCTCTCATCACTACTATGATCATTTTATCAGAATCTGCAGCATCTTTATTTCAAAGGTGTTGATACCATGTGGGACTACCAAATTATTACTATACTTTTTTAAAACATTTTTTGGTGACTGATGACATTTTTGTTTGGAATTGGCTCCTGGGAAAGTGGCTAACCACTTCTCACCCTTTTTTCAGGGATCTAATTGCTTCCTATTTCTCTCATAGGCGTTTTCAGTGTATTTTATTAGAATGCTTTCAATAAATTACTCCTATAGGAAGTACTTACCTATTATTACTCTTTAGCAAAGAATAAATAGTGAAACGATTCAGTAATTGATCCTTGGTAAGCTTGATAGTTACAATAGTTGCAAAGTCAGGACAGAAATGTAAATAACTTCACTTTTAGTTAGTTGTCTCCCTGGCTCTCAGCGCTAAAATGATACTGACCCTCTTCTTGAATGGAGCCAGAACTGACTACTGAAGATTTTTAGGCTCATGAGTATGTGAGTGGGTAAGAAGCACAGGGCTGGATCTCAACAGTGGAAAACACCTTTCATACTCTCATCTCAACTGATCAAACTCTTACCTTTTTCTTTTTGTTTCCTTCATGTTAAAAAGGATAAAAAAACCTTAGCAGCCCCAGTCAATTTGTGTTTTAAAATTAAAAAAAAAAAAGATGCTACTTTGTGATATGGGCTATTCTAGGTGGGATTAGGTGATATCTCGGGTGGTTTTGATTTACATTTCTCTGATGATCAGGGACGTTGATCATTTTTTCAAATGTTTGATAGTGATACGTGTACAGTCACCAAAATGTGGAAACAACCTAAATGCCCACCGACCCAGGAATGGATTAACAAGCCGCGGTATATGTATATCATGGAATGCTATTCAGCCATTAAAAAAGATAGAGGCTTTACATCTTTTGTATTAACCTGGATACAGGCGGAACACATTCTTCTTAGTAAAACATCACAAGAATGGAGAAGCAAGAATCTAATGTACTCAATTCTAATATGAAGCCAGTAGGTGATCTAATAGATACCTACTATAAGAGAAAAACTCAAATCAATTCAAGGCGGGGATGGGGGAAATAGGGAGGGGTGAGGGGAGAAGGGAAGCAGGTAGGGGTTACAGTGTGTGGCACACTTCTGAGATGTGGGACATAGTCATAAAAGGGTCTTTCCTTAACAAACGCAAACAGTGTGACCTAATTCTTTGCTCAATGAACCTGAAACAATAAAGCATAAGCCACTAAAAATGCACAATTTTTAGTGGAATAAAACCCTACTAAGATCAGAGCAATTGCTTCAAAGCTGCCTACTCAATTAATTGTAGATCCAAAGGAAAAAAAGGAAGCCTGAAAAATGACACTCATTGGGAAAAGGATGCTCATTTTGGATAAATATCAAGTAATTTTTCAAGGATATGCAGACACAAGTAAGGATGTTTTTCCTGCTGTATTTCTGTGGTTCCTTTTCAATCTCCCATACATTTTTTAATTATTCCCATTCCGATTCCCACATCTTGACAGCATTGCTCATGGCATCTTTCCCCCCTTGAGTTAGAATTGCAGAGCATGAAATTATTTTTAAATATCTGTTGCCAAAAAAGAACAGGTGCTATCCAGCCTACAATTGCCAGTTTTACTCCATAGATATATTACTGGTCACAGTGACTCCCTACTTGATGGCAAAATTATTTCTGTAATAGTAGAGCAAATGAAGCCAGGGTTATATTCTGCCCCTAAAAGATTTAGAACATGATTCTTGGATGTCAGTTTTGGGGCAGGATATTCCCAGCATCAAATTTAGTCAGAAATATGGAGGGTCTATGTTAACATGATTTATATATCCCACTCCAGTGGGGTCTGGTGGTAAATAATAGAAATAGCAAGTGTCTCTACATCAAGGAACATTTACTTTTTTTTCCTGACATAAACGGTGAAGCTTATATTGTGGGTAATGGCTACATATGTTCAGGAAAATTGAGCTCATGAGCCCACTATCTGAACATTTTCCAGGAATAAAAAACAAACAAACACAAAACACAAAACACACCAAAACCACGAATGTATTGTTTGGAGAGAGCGGGGAGGAATTCCTCTATTATTTATGCTGCCTTTTTATCAGAAGAAATACCAACAATCTCTTGTTCCCTTGATCAGCAAATCATTAGTGTGGTTAATTGAATATTTTGAAAAAATTTCAGACACTGTGTATTCCATAAAGATTATAAATGTTTCCAATACTGGAAAGATAATAACCAAATCTTTAACATGATAAGGTCACTGAACTTGATTTAATTTTTATTGGCCAGGGGATTACAATTTCTCAGGGGTCTACTTACTCTCATATTCAACAAATATTTGTTAAAAGTAATTGCATGACAGAAACAATCTTAGTGCCAGAGTCATAAACAGTAGTTGAACATGTTCCCTGCTTTCCAGGGGCTCAGAATTTAATATCAAAACAGGGTTAAAAGCAAGGATTTCAGAAACAAAAGGGTACATGTTCCTAATTCTGTTTAGGCTCTTTGGAGTAATCTTCAGAGGAAATAGACTCTTAGTAAATGAATTTGTATGTGGTCTTTATATGAACTGTGTGGTGAGGGACATTCAAAGAAAGGATAAAGAGTGTAAGATTACAGTGTATAAAATGGCGCTACCCTCTCTACATTGTACCACAGTGGTTCTGTGTCTGGAGTAGAGATTGTTTTGAAGGCAGTAACAAGATCTGGGCTTCTTATCTATAGTTGGGCCATGGTATGATTTTAAAGGGCTGATATACCTACCTAAGTTCTTGGTTTCTCTCCTGAAGGCCTTAAGTCATTGAAAAAATAATGCCCACCAACCCAGGAACAGATTAACTATCTGTGGTATATGTAGATTATGGAATACTATTCAGCATTAAAAGAATGGAGACTTTATGGCCTTTGTATTAACCTGGATGGAAGTGAAAGACATTATTCTTAGTAAAACATCACAAGAATGGAGAAGCATGAATCCTGTGTACCCAATTTTGATATGAGGACAATTAATGACAATGGCATGGTGGGGGTGGGGAACTGGAGAGCAGAGAGTGGAAGGAGACAGGGGTGGGGGAAAGGAAGAGCAGAGAGAGGGAAGGAGGGAGGGGGTGGGGCCTTGGTCTGTGCCACACCTTTGGGGGGCAAGACAGGATTGCAAGAGGGTCTTTACCCAACAAATGCAATCAGTGTAACCCAGTTTCTTTTACCCTCAATGAATCCTCAACAATAAATTAAAAAAAAAAAAAGAAAGAATTCTATATCATCATTATGTATTTTTCTAAGGCTATGTGCCCCTAGTGTGGTGCGTAACACGTTGTGAAATTAATCTCAGGGTTGTTTTGATTATATTTAAGCATTAGTAATTTGTTCATTATGTCCATAGCTCCTTGCTACCCCTGCTGATCTGTGTTCTGAGTACCTTGCCCATCTGTCTCCCAAACCTTATTTTCTCCTTTGTTCTTTTTTGGCCTTAATGTAAATTTGTTTTTTCCTTGCTACCTTCCTTCTTTCCTAGTCTCCTTATCTTGGGAGAAGAAAGATCAGTGACAACGGCAAAGACAAAAGGACATCCTGGACACATTCTGTTTTGTGTTATAGTTCTTCACTTACATATTACAATCTCTTTTAAATTAAGAGAGTATCTTAATGAAAGTATTTTAACGGTGCTTCTCTTTTGAGTACTCCAGGTATATTAATAAACAAAACATTCGAAGATGCCTGTCCTCGTGGAGATTAATTTAGGGCTGAGGAGGTGTACAAGAAAACAATAACATAATAAATAAATATTGTAATGTATTAGAACATAATAAAGCCTATAGGGAGGGGGAGAAAGGAAAAGGGCGACTGGAGTGGTTGGTTTCAGTTTTAAATACAGTGGCTTGATACTTCAAGGAGCAAAAGGATGCAGAATCCTGAGGATGAACAAAATGCACAGTGGTGAAGTGGCCTGGAGGAGAAGTGACCCGTGGTACCCAAGTGATGGAGGGCCTTGCACGTTTGTAGATAGGTGTTTAAAGCATCCTGAGCCTGGCGTTGGCATGCACGGCTGTAATCCTAGTTACTCAGAAAGCTGAGTGGAGAGATTGCTTGAGCTCAGGGGTTCAAGACCACCGCGGACAACATAACAAGACTCAGTCTCTTAAAAATAAGTGCTCTGAAATAAAAGGCAAGGAGCTTGTTGGCCTTCTGTTCCTAAGCATAGACCTTAGCAAAGAGGAATCAAAGGAATTTTTGTCCCCTTCCATACCCATGCAGGATGTGTCCCGTATTGTGCAAGCATGAATTGGATGAAATATTACACTGAGTATCAGGTGTATAGGAAAACAGTTTCCTTTCCCTGGGTCAGTAAATAACCACTCAGTACTTAAAAAGCTTCACCTGTTGTTTTATTTGCTGTCACTTTGGTGTTTCCTAAATACATTTTCAAGGGCATTTTAAATAGACTTGTTTTCAAATAGAATGAAAGAAAATGTCCTCAAGGCATTTGTCATTCCTTACTTCCACAAGAACTTGGTGCAGCCGGGAATGTGTGGAGAAATCTCTCATCTGCAAGTTAATCTATTGGAACACCTCTGAGTCCAAGTGTTTGACAGAACTCCTGGTACCAAAAGGAAGTGCTCAGGCCTTAGTTTTTTAGTAAACATCCTGACCTCCTGAAAGAGTGTAAGGTTGAAAAATAACATCAACAAAACAGCCAATTAGTGCATTGTTGACAGATATACATTTCATAGAAAATAACGGCTATTAATTAACTGTATTGCATGCCTACAATAAGTAATTGAAATAGTAATAGCCTCTTTTGGTGTAAAGGTAACCTCTCTCATTTAGGCCTTTTACTCCTAATTCTCTTAATTATTTATGAATGCACTGTTTAGATTCTGTTTTAGTTAATATTTGTCAAACAGGATGTTATAATTTTTGTGAGAAGTTGCATTTTTTTATGGATGGTTCATTTGCTAGAATTTGTTCATTTCTGAACAAATCTAAGGTGAATTAATTAATAGTAATATTAACATTAGGTTAGCAAAAACATTGAGCATATTTCGTGTTTCATTAAGTGGATTGGATTCAGTTGAAAGATTTTTTTGTGTATAAATGGGCATATTTGAACGTAATTTTGAGAACTGTGTACAATTTGTTATTACTGATGATTAATCACATTACTAGGAAATTAGTGTTTTACATTTTCTTCACACTGTGCCTTTAAATAGGAAGAACATCTGCTTAGCATTTTGTGCCAAATTCTATGCCAGATAATGTGCATGAGTAATTTTTTTCTCATGTGTGTGTGTTTATGTGTGTTTGTGTCTTAATTTAAATTGATTTGGAGGTTTGCAACTACTTCTTTGTTACATGGTTGAAATGCACAGTGGAGAAGTCTAGACAACTATTTCTTTGTTACATGGTTGAGATGCACAGTGGAGGAGTCTGGGCTTTTCCTATAACTGTCACTTGAGTAGTGGTGTACATTGTCACCAATAGGTAGCTTTCCATCCTGCCTCTCCTCTCCCGCTCCTGCTTCTGAGTCTCCAGGATTCACTGAGTCTCTCTATATGACCATGCAAACCATTGCTCAGCTCCCACTTACAAGTGCAAACATGTGAGTCTTGGTTCCTGGGTTACTTCATTTAGAGTAATGGTCTCCTGTTCAATCTAAGTTGCTGCAAAAGACATTATTTCATTCTTTTGGGTGGCTGAGTAACATTCCACGGTATATACTGTATATATCTCATTCTTAAAATACAGTTATCAGTGGTATACACTTAGGTTGCTTCCCTATCTCTGCAATTCTTAATTTCTGTAATTAACATAGGATCCAGATGCTGTTTTTAGTTAAATGACTTATTTTCCTTTGGGTAGATTCTCTGTAGGATCCATTGCTGGATCAAAGGTAAATTTACTTTCAGTTCTTTGAGAAATCTCTATACTGTTTTCCATTGAGGTTGTATAAGTTTACATTCCCACTAACGGTGCATAAACATTCCCTGTTCACCACATCTGTATCAGCATCTATTGTTTTTTTACTTTATTAGTGACCATTCTGACAGGGGTAAGATATCTCTTTGTGGTTTTAGTTTGGATTTCCCTAATGATTAGTGATATTAAATGTTTTTCATGTTTCTTGGCCGTTTGTTTCTCTTCTTTTGAGAAATGTCTATTGATGTCTTTTGTTCACTTTTTAATGGATCCTTTTAGATTCTGGATATTAGCCCTTTGGCAGATGTGTAGCTTGTGAATATTTCCTCCCATTCTGTCAGTGGTCTCTTTACCCTCTTGATTATATTTTTGCAGTCAAGAAGCTTTTTAGTTTATTTAAATCCCATTTATTTAATTTCTTTTTGTTTTATTTGCTTTTGGGTTGTCTTAATCATAAATTATGTACATAAGCTTAATGTTGAGGATAGTTTAACCTAGGTTTTCCTCTATAATTTTATGGTTTAAGGTATGACATTTAAGTCTTTATCTTGAGTTAATTTGTGTATACGGGGAGAGATAGGGATCTAGTTTCATTCTCCTGCATAAGATCATCCAAGTCTCTCTCTTTCTCTCTCTCTCTCTCTTTCTTTCTTTCCTTTCTTTCTTTTTTTTGACAGAGTTTTACTTTATTGCCCATGGTAGAGTGCCGTGGCAACATAGCTCACAGCAACCTCCACCTCTTGGGCTTCAGTGATTCTCTTGCCTCAGCCTCCCAAACAGCTGGAACTACAGGCACCTGCCGCAATACCTGGCTAGAGATTATCCAATTTTTGCAGCACCTTTATTGAATAGGCTGTCCTTTCTCCAGTGTATGCTTTGTTTGCTTTGTCAAAGATCACTTGGTCATGGTTATTTGTCTTTATTTCTGTATTTTCTATTCTTTTGCATTGGTCTGTGTGTCTAGTTTTATACAGCTATCCACACTGTTTTGGTTACTATTACCTTGTAGTATAATTTGAAGTCAGGTATTGTGATGCCTCCAGATATGTTCTTTTGTTTAAGAATTCTTTGGCTCTTCATCCTCTTTTTTGGTTCCATTTAAATTTTAGGATTGTTTTCTCTAACTCTGTGAATAATGTCATTGGTATTTTGATAAGAATTGCATTAAGCCTGTATATTATTTAGTGCAATGTGGACATTTGTCAGTATTGATTCTTCCAGTCCCTGAACGTGGGATGGTTTTTTATTTGTTTATGCCATCTGTAATTTTTTTTTCAGTGTTTTGTGGTTCTCCTCATAGAGGCCTTTCACCTTCAAGGTGAAGTATATTCCAAAGCATCTTTTGTAGTTATTGTGGGATTAAGTTTGTGATTTGATTTCTAGGTCGATTTTTATGAGTATATAGAAAAACTACTGATATATGTATGTTGATATAGTAAGCTGACACTTTACTGAATTAATTTATCAGTTCTAGGAGTCATTTGGAAGCATCTTCACAGTTTTCTAGGTATAAGATCCTAGCTGTGGATAGATTGGGCAATTATTAGAAGCCTAGTTGTATGTGTTAGGAAATCGATATGCTCTTTATTTCTAATAATGACTTCGTTCTTCAGAACCATAAACCATTCTCTTTTTAGATTTTTATATTGACATTCATTCAGTAATCATTTTTCTTCTTTGTTTGGGACCCAGTCCATGCAAAGTATATTTTATAATGTAGTTTGAACCACAAAGATAGAAACATATACAGTATTTTTGCTATCAGGTTACAATTAGGAAGAGAGGTAGGGGCCTGGAGACACCTCTCTGATCAAGGTGGCAATGATATAAGCACTTGAAGGAGAAAATAAACAAATTATTGTGGAACTGGGGAAGAGAGAATTCATTCTGATTAGGGCCATATGAGAAAAAAACTCAGGGAAATATTGTTAGGTATTATTTATCTTTTCATCACTATCCTTTGATGATATTCATTCTCTGTTTGTCTCTCTCTTTCTCTGCACTGAAACACTGCTACCCAGATGTTGATGTTGCCTAGACATATGAAGGCTTAATACAGGCCACTCAAACTTTTTCAATAGGGGGCCAATTCACTGTCCTTCAGACCTTTGGGGGGCTGGACTATAGTTAAAAAACAACAACAACAACAACAAAACAACTACAAACAAATTCCTATGCATACTGCACATATCTTATTTTGAAGTAAAAAACAAAACGGGAACAAATACGATTCACACTGCTTCATGTGGCCCGCGGGCCGCAGTTTGAGGACGCCATGCTTAAAGGAAAGAATAGCCATCTGTTGCCACTGATAGAGGCAGGGAAAGTAGCTACATAGCCAGTATTTCCCTTTCCTTTCCCCTTACTGCCCAACTCCTCACACATGGTCTGCACCCTTCCCTGTCTTCTCCTTGACATCTGCATACTTTTACCCCATCCATTGCAATGAACTATTTTCTGAATGATATTTCTTGACCGCCACTATTTTCTGAATGATACCCTTGACCTCCACTTAGCCAGTGTAAGGACCTCTACTCATACTTATCCTCTTTAACCTTGGTGGGTTGGGAAACACTGCTGATAGCCTGGACTTCATAAAATTCTTTACTTTTAAGAGACTATCTTTCATATAGCTTTTCTTTTATTTACCTTTCTTTTGATTAAACATAACAGATATTTTTCTCCCTCACTATAATACATTTTGGGAAGGCAAGGAAACATGGTTAATTTTATTTCCTTGCTAAGCAGGTAATAGGAGCTTTTTGAGTGTGTAAAGATTAATTTGGAGATGGATTGTATTGCTGGTACCCATCATAGATTATTGACTGTGCAACGCATAAGGGATCTGGGTAGGATTTTACTAATTTTTGTAAGAAATATCATGCTAGTACCATCTTCATCAGATACAGTCCTAAGTTTGCCATGTACAAGTTAAGTGAGAGGTTAAACCTCGGTTATTATACAGTACCTGCACAAATCCTGTAAGAGATGAAGGTTTGGCAGGTGTCTCTCTTTAGTCCATTGTGATCAGTGCTGATGTATTTTTGTCCCAATCCTTGTGGGTTCTTGAAAACCTGTCACCCTTTGTGTTTATGCCTCAATCAGGTCACAGGAATTCTTGCCAAGGCTGAGAGCTCAGGCATTCAGGACTAGCATTGTGTTTCATAGTTAGTCCTTTTCTTTGCAAAGGCCCTTCCATATCCTATGGGTGCTCTACAAACTTCTGACCTTCTCCTGCACTGGAATAAATTCTTATTTCTGTGTAACTGTCCATCTTGTTTCTCCTATCGACTTGCAGCCAGCTTCCAGAAAAGAAATACCTAGGATCAAGACATCTGCAGACAAATTCTACATTTGACCTTACAATCCAATCCTTCTCAACTTAAGCACAATTGATGCTTTGACCACATAATTTATTATCCAGAGGGAGGGACTTTTGTTCTTATTATAGGATGTTTAGCATCATTCCTGGCCTCTACCAACTAGACACCAGTAGTGCTCCCGATTATGACAATTAAAAAATATTTTCAGATATGCCAAATAGCCACTGAAGGCAAAATTACCCTTTGTTATGAACCGCTGTTATAAATCGAAATCATTGAAATATAAATGTCTGTCTATAACTTATGCTTTGAGAAATACATTGTTGAAGGATATCAATTCTTCTTTAGGAAAACATCAGAAAATTAGTCAGAATAGCAGCCACATGGGGGATGGTTAAGATCAGGAAAGGAATTGACAGTTATGTGCTAGCAAGTGTCACTGTCACTTTGCACAACACTGAGAGATCAGGGTGCTTATCTGTTAAACAGAGGAGGTGAGTTTCAATCTCACATCTGTCCAATCTCAGAATCCAGGTACTTTTCATGATACCATGTGCTGTTATAGACATGCAAAATAGTTTAGTATATAGTCAAGAAGATTGCATTTCTAACTTAGTCTGTAATGTGGCATTTTGTGGTGGGCATGTACTTCATTAAAGAAGTGTCAAAATGTGAAAAGCCTGCAAGTTCATTCAGATTTGAATATCAAACATATTTGGAATTCTTAAAGGGGTTATCCCTTTTGGTCCAGGCACGGGGGCTCATGCCTGTAATCCCAACACTCTGGGAGGCCGAGGGGAGCAGATTGCCTGAGCTCAGGAGTTGGAGACCAGCCTGAGCAAGAAAGAGACCCCGTTTGTAAAAATACCCAGGCGTTGTGGCAGGCACCTATAATCCCAGCTACTGTGGAGGCTGAGGCAAGAGAATCACTTGAGCCCAAGAGTTGGAGGTTGCTGTGAGCCGTAATGCCAGGGCACTCTACCCCAGGGCAACTGATGACTGAGTCAGATTCAGTCTCAAAGAATAAAGAAGAGGTGGGGATTATAATTTATTTTTAATAAATAATAATAATATATATATAAATATATAATAATAAATAATAAATAAATTTAATAAATTATATTCATAGAAATGGGAGTTGAGTGGACAAAGGTGGGAACATGGGTGATTTCCAAAAGAAAGGATGGCATATAGAGAGAACCACAAAACATTGATGAAAGAAATAACAGGTGGCATAAACAAGAGACAGAGGTAGCCAATGCAAGGGTGAAGGGAAGTGAAGTGAAGCTGTGGACAGGCCAGGGCTCAGCACCAGGTCTTTTCATGCTAAAATACTGAGATCTGTTTTTCTGCTCTAAACCTCTAGGGAGCCCTTGAAGAATTGTAAGCAATGACATGTTTTGTAAACAGATCTTTCTTTTAGAAAAACAAAACACTGCTCAGGAGGCTGAGACAAGATGATGGCTTGAGCCCAAGAGTTTGAGGTTGCTGTGAGTTATGACACCAGGGCACTGTACCCAGAGGCAACAGAGTGAGACTGTGTCTCAAAAAAAAAAAGGAAAGAAAAAGGAAAACAAAACTTTATCACTGTGAACTTTGAGTAATATGAATAACATATTGCTACGAGTTAAAGTTTGGACATTGGATTCAAGCTTATATAAGGCACTGAAAGAGAAGATTTCAGCCACTGCTGGTATAATCTATCAAGACAGTTTGAAGTCCTGCACCAAAACGGTGCCAGTGGTGACCATTTATTTATTATTTATTCATTTATTTTTAAATTACTTTTTTGCTCCTAATTTAGAACTTCTCAGACTTTAACGTGCATCCACATCACCTATTGAGATACAGATTCGGATATAGTGGGCTTGGATGAGGCCCAGGGCTCTGTGTCTCTGATCAGTCCCCAGATGATGCAGCCCTCCTGGTTCTCACACAGGGCTGTGAGGTGCCACGTTAATGGCAGCCACTGTGCTGGACGCTGCAAGAGGAAGGCCAGGGCATGAGGGTTTCAGATGTGGTCTCAGTCGGTTCTCTGGCTGTCACTCACAGCCTGTTCATCTCTCTCTCCGGCACTGAATGTCGAGTTACTTCACTCTGGCTCCATATGGTGGAGTTCTGCACCTCTGGGAGATCTCCCTCCTAGGTTCAAGTCCTGCAGAAAGAAATGACTTGCCACTTCTCCAGCAGCCTCGGTGAAATGCCTCACCACATTGTGTTGGTTTCTATGAGTCATATGTCTGCTTCTAAATAAATCACAGTAGTGAATGGACTGTGATATTGTGATTGTCCTGGCCTGAGATTACGTGTTCCTAGAATCAGGGATGGTGTCAACTCCACCTAATGTGCTTGGTCTGAAAATGGAGAAAGTGTGACGTTCCCAAGGGGAAAGTGAAGATTCTGAACTGAAAAGGTGACTGTTTCTCTACTGCATTCAAGAATTGGATGTGGACCAGAAGTTTCCAAATGTTCTTGGTTTCTTAGGAATTTTTTTAATGAAGATTCTAGTCCAAAAAAAAACACATGGCGGTTAATAATTGGTAGTTAGGTCCTGACAGTAAGATTTGTGTCTTTATCATTAAGTGGTGGTTGATAAACTAATATAGAAGAAACCCCCCAAAATGTGTACACATTTTAAGAAAGGAAAAAACAGTATCAAAATCATAATAATATGTACTGACAATATTTGTTATTTCGTATATCTTATATCTCTTGTAATTGCAGAAGTCAAATGTGATTTGAATATTACAGTTTTAATACAGTTTTATTTTTTGATATATTTGTTTCATTCTGAAATAACCACAATTCCTTCATAACTGGGATTTGTGCAACTGTTGGGCTGTACACAACTTCTTGACCTTAGATCAGGATTGGAGACTGCCACCCTCATTTCCAGTTCTACACTGATTTTGGTGCAGTAATTTCTTTCTCTCTCTCTCTCTCTCTCTCTCTCTCTCTCTCTCTCTCTCGCGCGCGCGCGTGCTCTCAACACATACTACAAACTCAGCTTACAAACATAAGAAAGAAAAACAAACATTGAAAGAAATGAAATCTGAACACATTACTAGAACTATGAAGTAAGTAAGGCTGGCTGTTGGTGTGGTCTCCCACAGATGTTGAATAGCATCGGTTTTCTCTAAAAATTTTAAAATATCATGAGAGAACCCATGAATTCCCCAAGGAGCATTAGTGTGCACATTGGAAATCATGATATTAGAAATTTTGTATTTGTGTTTCCTATTAGACATCTGTGCAGAGATTGAGAATGCCATGTTGGCTCCGTAGGTCAAGTCCAGGGAAGGGGTCAGGGTTGGTGGGCCATCTCAGCACAGAGGTATGACTTTTTCTGCGTGGCGGTTGAGTGCTCTAGGAATGGACTGTGTGTCTTCCCTTCTCTTCAATAGAAGAATAACGGATATCTACTCAGCTGCCACAATGCTTCACGGTGCAATGTCTGTTTTACCCTTGAATCTGAATCTGATCTGTATAATTGACGTTTTATGTGGAGTAACCCATCCTAGTGCTGTGTGTACACTTTGCATGTGTATTTTATTTAAAATAAGCAACAACAGTGATTTTTTTTTTTTTTTCCTAAGCTTGGGATCATTCAGATATTGGTGTAAATAGCAAACAGGTGGTAATCATGTATCTTTCATTTAGATTGTAAACGCTCTGAAGCTTATGACCTTGTTCCTTTAAATATAATCATGTGTAGCATAGCTGAATTAATAATGATTGAGCAGAGGATGGCTTTCAATCCTGAAGCAATTTTGTTTCTTAAAGTTGTTGCTAGAGGGTGGTGCCTGTGGCTCAAGGAGTAGGGCACCGGCCCCATATATTGGGGGTGGTGGGTTCAAACCCAGCCCCAGCCCAAAAAAAAACCCTGCCAAAAAAAAAAAAAGAGTTGCTAGAGTATTGCCGGCATTAATTACACTTTTCTCCTTTTTTTGTTTGATTTTTAAGTTCTGTAGTGTCAGTACTCTCCAACCCAACTTTTAAAATGACTTAAATGAAATCTGGAACCAGTTGAATTCCCAAAGCAAGTACAAGTTTCATTTTATTTCAGATTAATGTAAGGGTGCATATGATTGGGTGACATTGTTTGCATTGGAACATGAGTCAGTAATGTTTTAACCCCTAGTTCATGTATGAGATATAACGGTTCCTCATGCACCATTATCATATCACCGTGACACATCTTCTGAGATCCCTCTTCACCTGATGGACCTCCCATTTCTGCTGATTGTGCAAAACAATCTCTTGGTCTCTTCCTGAAGTCCAGACAATAAAATGGATTGAGAATGTTTAGTACAGCCTTGTTATGTTATTTAATGTTTTTAAGATAAACATGTGGAAGCTACTAACAGTTGTTTATTTAATACAGATATACTGGTTAGATTTTTCTCTTTAAATGTTTGAATAATTTCAACTGATATTTATAAAGCAATGTAATATTAAAATGCTTACTTTTTCCTGTTAAATTCTATTGTTTATAACTTTTAATACTGCAGAAGAAACATTTGAAAAGTATTGGTACAACATTGGCCATTGTTCTGGCGGAACTTAAACACTCACTTCATTGTCCTTGTTTGTTTTTCAGGTTGGATGGGGTCTGTTTCTTAAATAGCATAAACATTGCTTGGCTGTGACATGTAGTTTTGACCTTATGATTAGGACATGGTATTAGTAATGTTTCCGAGTACATTTTTTGTCGTATAAACAATAACCTTTTAATGAGGGATTGAATAATTCTGCTTAAACAACTGAGTTTGTTTGTGATAATGGATAGTAATGGAGTTCCATAAATGATAACCCAGTTTGTGTTTTCATGATTTTCCTCTTGATGGGGGCTATATATATATATATATATAATTGTATAATTTGTATAATTTCTTGTCTAAGCATCTATTCATGATTGGCATATGACAGTCGTATTCCTGGATTCTGTTTGTGTGTTTTTTTTTGTTTTTTTTTTCCATGCAGATATATGGCTTTTTCTTCTAGGGTGAGAACGATGATGCATCTGTTGCTTGTTGAATAGATTCTCAGTTTATGCTGGCAAAATGTCAGTGCACGTGTCTGTCTGTGTGAAATTGTTCCTTTGTACAATCATGTTTCTCTTAGCATTCTAAAGATTGATTGAACTCTTATGTTATAGCAGTACTTAATGTGTCGCTTACTGAACTTAAAATCACCACTGGGACTCACTGTGTAATCTATTCATCCTGCATCAAACCCCTCACTCCTGCTGATGGTGCAGCATAAAAGCCTCTTCCCACCTTTCATTTTTCTTGTATAACAGATATAGTTCATATAATTCATGCCCATGTTTTAACTGATATTTTGTCATCATTTCTTTGGTGTATATTAAGAGTTGAACATATTTTTCCTCATGCAGATTAATACAACTAAAAGGTTGAACAGTTAGTTAATGGGTAACAAATATTAATCACCAAGGCTAGAGATTTCACAGATATAAATATAGCAAATTACGTATGCAATACTTAAAATGTTGGCTGTTGGACATGAAATATTAACTTGTACCTTCCAATTTATTAGTTCTTAAGGCATATTAAACTTTATAGAAGACTTTGGATGCCTTGCCTTTGAAGAAATGTTTAATTCATTGAATGAATTTTCTATATGCAGAAAATAATATATGAATAGATTAAATACTTTTATAAAATCAGCTATTACATAACAAGAAGGTGCTGTTTGAAGGTAGCTGTGTGATAGAGAAAAGCATTGGGCTCTTCATAGTATATCCTGTCTTGCCTTTGCTGTACGTTACACCCTGGTTTTTCACCGAGATGCTGTAGTAGGAAAAATAAGTGTATATTGATTCAAATTTGGTTTCATTCCTAGCAATGGAGAACAGCCTGTTTTGAACAGAGAATTATCACTTGGCAAAGGTTAAACTTTAGGCCTTTATAAAAGGTAAAATTTTAATTTATTTAAAAAAACCCAATGTTAAAGCATAATGAAAATTGTAGAATGTATACATAATTATTTTTTTCACAACTTAAAGGAAATACTTTCAAAAGACATCCTTAAAAAAAACTATAATAATAGTCTGAAGCTCTGTTGTGAGATACTAAAGCTTTTTACTGCATCCAAACTGGTTATAAAAAAGAAAAAAATCTTTACAGATTGCATAACCAAAAAGGCAATAGCTAATGCAAATAATGTAGAACATTTAGGAGAAAAAAGTAGCATTTTTATGCAGAACAGGCACATACATTATTTATTACACCGTATATAAACTGTTTTACAACTCTATTTTTGAGCATTTTTTTGCACTTGGAGAATGCAGGTAAAGAGGGTGGAATTTCATGGATCCTGAGTGCAGCTGCAGAGAGTGTCCTTTGACAGAGACAGTGCACCTGGTTCCCTAGTCTTTTTTGTGGCAAACAAGGAAGTGACTTTCTTTAGAGAAGAGGATTATAGTTACACCCTTAAAAAAGGAAACTGGAACCAGATTTCTTATTAAAACTTGAAGTGGGGATTCTTAAGAAGCATTGAACTTCAGTTTATTTTAAACTAAATTTACTAAAATTTCGGTAACACCACCCGTTCCACGCTGGTAAGAGATGGGAACCACAGACGGTGTACTTTCCATACCTTAAAAATCAAGCTTATTACTCAGGATAAAGTGATCAGTTATTCTAAAGTCAGAAGAAACTGCAAAGAAAAAGTGCACACTGCATTAGCAGTCAAAGACCCTTTCAAAGATTGCTAAAATTTCATAATGAAGTTTTGCAATTGCTCTCCAATTAACTACCAGGCAGCCATTATGATGCCATTTTTGTATATCGCATTTAATGCTAAATTTAAGATGGAAAGGTAATTTTTTTTTCCCCCACCTTCATTTTCTGGGAAAAAAAAAATCAAATATTTATTAACTGCTTTCTATTGTTGTCTTCCTCTTTAGAAGGTAATTTGTGGTCAGTGGAGCCCAGCAGGGAAGCTCCTTCTCCTGCAGATGGCTGTGACATTTGAGAAAACCTTGGAGGATTAAAGGCACTCTAGTGTGCGCTGACTGCAAAGTCCTGACACAATTTGACAGTCCTAATCTGGGTCCGCAACTGATTGGATGACCAAGGGCACAGAATTCTCACCCAACTGTGCACTCATCATGCACACGGTCAGGGGCACTAAAAGTGTCCCAAAGTTTTGGGGACTGTTTTAAACAAAAGCATATAAACCTTTTCTTCATGGCATGTGCTTGGAAAGGGTCACGTCGATACCTTGTATGGCTTTAAAAAACTGGCAATAATTTTGCATGAATGAGCACAGCGTGCTATCAATGTCTTTACTCTTTATTAAGTAGGGTTTGCAAACAATCTAAATGGTTAAATGGTGGAGGAAACTATAGAAACTGATCTCAGTGAGCAAAGCCTACCAAATCTAATTATATGTTGTCCCCATCTGCTGCAATATAACAGAATTAATACAATTACTTTCAGAATTTTGAAGGGAAAAAAACTTTGGAAAAAAAATTGGATACATGTGGCAAATGTTTGCATTGGAGAGAGAAGACCAGGAGCTGGGGAAATAATCCCGTCTCTTCTTTATTGTTTAAAATAATTTGAAAGGTGTTTTCGTTAATTTTTCAGTTATCAAATTTTGGTAAGGTGATTTTATTGTTTTAGCATTTTAATTATAGCCACCTCAGCTTCCAAAATTGCCATGGCAACAGGTGTGTAATTACCAACATTGCACATGGCTTCAATGTGTGATGCTTTTCTTTTATCTGAATGCATATTAAATCCTCCTGCTTAACACTATGTCTATTAGTAAACAGATAAGGCTTTGGCCTTGACTCCTAAATTGATCCTGCTTCTGTAGATTCCTTTAATTGCAAAGCCATTGAATGGGGATGATTTTTGCCTTTGAGGGTTTTCTGATTTTATTAGAGCATGACAAAAAATCTTCTTTTATTTAATGAAAAAAAAATGTGTTTAATTATTACTCACATTTCCTTTTGTAGAATTCACTTCAAGAGAATATAGTGCTTATTGTTTTTAGTTGCAAATGGTGTTGGTTTATGACAGATGATATTTTTAAAAAGGTATTTTCTTGAGAACAGCTTGGCTTTCAAATGCTGCTTTTCCTAACAAATGCCAGTGGTCATTATATGAAGAACATATGACATGAAACCTTCTAGTTAAAACATAAATGCACAATCAACTCAAAGAAGAAAGTGTAATTGAAGATTTTTAAGTGAAATTTAAACTTCACATTGTTTCTAACATTATAGGTGGTCTTTTCAGACTGAATTCTACTTGTAAGTAAGCAAGAGGGTGATATAGTTATCAGATCATCTTTTATATATCTCTGTTAAGCTCAAAATTTTACTTACATATCTAATGAAAGAAATAACAGTTTACTAGTACTGTTACAAATATTACATCACCCAATGTAATTGATTTATAAATCTGGTGCGTGCACTTGACTGATAGAAATGAGACTTTTTAGGAGCTAGCCTTATCAAAATATGTTCAAAGTACCTGGGTTAAACAGAAATGAACATACTATTGTTCAATAGGAAGTAAAATAAATGATTAAAAAGGTAGACATTTTATTCAGGAATGCAATTCAGTAAATTTGAAATGATTAAATAAACCTAACCATGTTAGAACAAAAGCTTGTCAAGGAAAATGTCTTTAAAACTTAGGATCTAGTCACTTCAATTTAAAGAATAGATGACTTTGTACAAGGCTACATGGGACGGCCTTCTCCTTCCTCTCTTCCCAGGCCAAATGTCCTAAAATATTGTGTCATTCTCAAATGATATAATCACCCATTTTTAATTTTAGTGTATTTCCATTTTCGATTTAAGACAGGTACTAAAGTTTAGTTTACCAGTGGTAAAAGACTAGATCACCAAGTTCTGTGTTGGTACATGGTGAAATGTAGCCTAACGCGCTCCATTCATAAGATTGTCCATGAAGAAAAAAAAAAATGAATGCTTTATTCACACAAATGGGCTAACATTCCTGTAATACCATCCAGTGCATTTAAAACCATTAAAAGAACAGAATGTACTAATTTTTCTAGACTTATTTCTCCAGTATTTCCCTCCATATTATTTATTCTAGTTATATTTAAACTACTTTTTTTTTTATTTTAGAGAAAAGATAAACAAACACACACTCAGCTTACGTCTGCAGGCCTCTCTTTAATGGATCTCTGCTGCTGTCAGCCATTGTTTCATTAGCTTGCGGCTGCTCAACTGTGCAAGGTTGCCTGGAAACGCTCCTCAGTGCAAAGCTCTTCAGCCACTTTCCATACCTCCCCGTTCAAGGCTTAAAGATTCACGGACTCCAACCACTGGCATCTCTCTTTGAAATCCCCTTAGTAAATTAATGATCCTGTAAAAGTGGAAAATAGAAAAACAGCTTCTCAATCTATAGGGCATGCAAGTTTAAAACAAAGGAGAAGTTTCAAAGAAATATTTTAATAGTTGTTAAAAGTTAAATCAAAAATGTTCTGCTCATGTGAACTCAGTGTAAAATTCTGTTAGACCAACATTTTGTAATGTGTAATATGAGTTGGCAATATTTTAAATTAACATCTACCACAATCTCTCAGCCTGAAAATTTTATGCTATTCCCACCAAGGCTGTATCCTATTTCCAGTACCTCTTTCAATTCGGAAAGGTTGAAAGCCAAATGCCGTGATTTGGAATTTTAATGCTTTTATTAAGTTTTAAAATGAGCCTCTTTATTGGGTAGCAGAACATGATCTTTATTAACTTTTTCCTTAGTTACACCTGTTAGAGTTACTCCCAAAAGGCTTTTTATAAAAGTGGTGTGTTATTTCACGATACCAAGATAGTTGAACACACTGGTCTTTGCCATTGGGTCATTTTTTTTTTTTTAAAGTATAACTCATGTCGCTTTAACAGCAAATTAGGAATTAAAAGCATGAGAGATAGGCTTTCTTTTCCATTATAAGTTAAAATTCCTAATTTTGAAATATAAGGTAGGAATATTGTATCCTTGTGCCTGAGTTAATTATATATCAGTACGTAATACCTATATATCATTACTAGCTTTAAAAGATTCTTTTTAAAAGTAGTGGTAGGTAGTTTTCAGTCTTCTTCGTTTGTTTATAAGTGCTTTGAAATTACTGGTTTGTGATATGAAATATAAAAAGAGAGATATGCTCTGCGGTGTTTGAAAGGCATGTTATTATCAGATACGCTTACCTGAATTTAAAATTGTTATTAGACTTTGTCTTCCTAACAGCTTTTTCCCTAGGCTAGTTTTACATTCTGAATGTCATCAATTTTAGTTGTAGAATATTAATATTGCCAAGGACACACCTTTTGCCCTCCCTCTCTTGGTAGATTACATAAAAAAAAACTTCATTAGTAGATACTGAAACTTCTCTATAAAATCATGCACAAACTTGTTTTTTGAATACTTTGTCCTTATTTTTTTAATACTTTATCCTAATATATTGAAAGAATTACTTCAATTGATGTGAAGATTTTAATCACTGCAGAAAGGAATGTTAAGGTTATTTATAAAGCTAATTTTTAGTAAATGCTTTTATGACTTCTGGTTGGCTTACTGATTTTTCCTTATTTCTCATTGTTTCTGAGATTGAGGACATAAATGATTGTCCATGGAAATCGGATATATTCCTTCAGATTCTGTTTCCCTTTCTACCTCCTAAGCCTATACATCTCTCAGGATAGATCACTAGATCTGCTTGTCAATTGCTGATGAAAGTTTTTCAGTTAAAGTAAGTTATATCTCAGATATTGTAAAGTGATCAGACTAGTTTTATTATACAGCTTATTGGAAGTGAAGCAGAAGTATAAGGCACAGCCACATTGCTACATATTTAAGCAGGTACCCACCATATTTTTAAGGCAAAACAATTAGTTTTGGGGTATAAGAATAGAAATCTGGTGTTCTCATTGACATTAGGGTGGGAGTCTGATTTTTATGTGAGTTTTAATTGGTACAGCATGTGTAATATTAAAATAAGCTTATAATAGTGATTTTGAAGAACTTGTCAAGAAATGGATTAGAGAGAGAGACGTTTAAGTCCTTATTGTGTGAGATAATCTGTCTCCCAGGTGCTTTACATATTTTATCTCACTTAATCCTAGAAACAGGCCTATGACTTAGATAGCGTTGTGCCTATTTTTACAAATTGAGGAACTTCTGAATATCGAGGTTAATTAGCCTCGATAATTTCTAATTCCAGAAGAATTGCTTTCCCATTGGTCATTTAATTCCTAATTAATATGGAAAGAGATAATATCTCTGATGTGATATAGTCACCTTAGAGGTAGATAAACGTAAAATGCCAGGGATTTGCGTGCTCAAATCAATAGTGCACTGAGGAATAATACTGTATGTAAAAAAGAAAACAAAAAACAACTAAAGCACAACATTTCTATAAAATTGGGCATTTTGAGGTCTCAACCCAAATAGGCAGGAATTGATAATAGAATGATATTTCAGTGGAAAAATATCAGATCTTTGAGAATCATGACTTGCTAAGCCCACAGGAACAGATCTAAAGATAAGACACGATTTCTGCCCCCGTGTACTTGGCACCTATCAAACCCACAGTTATAAACGTCAGTAAAACTTACTATGGTTATTGTGCAGGTGGAGACTAGTGCACTATGGGGACAGGGAAGGCCACTCTGAACAGGTGACATTTGAGTGGGTTATGGGAGAATGGGTTCAACAGGGAGTGGAGTTATGAAGGGAACTTTAGGTGGTGCAGAGGCATGGACCTGTGGACGAACAGATCCACATGGCCACACAAAGAACATTGAGTTTTGATGAGTAATCTGGGGTTTCTGATTAAATCCGGGAGCCAGTATCACAGAAAGCCTTGTAGGGCATACTAAGGTATTTGGATGCTACCTTATTGGATTTAGAGACCTGTAAAGCACTTACATACCAGCGATAGACAAAAAAAATTCAGATTTGTATGCCGAAAAGATACATTTGTGGTAATCAAAAAGATATTGGAAGGGAAGAGAGGGTCAGAGTCAGTAACATCAGTTAAGATACTGTTACTTTAGTTTAATGAAGTTAGTTAGGATCAAGTCACGCAAAACTCAAGTGTTTTTGTTTTTAAGCTCAGGTCTTAAACTAAACAGATGAATGAGACTAGAGGAGGACTCAGGAAACTTGAATTAGTACACTTAACTATACTTCCAAAAATATTATTAAGCTGGTGGCTGACATACAAGGCAGTTGGATTTATTTTTTATTTTTTTGGTAAATAAACAAGGAATATGTTTATGGAACCGATAAGGATAAAGCCAGCTCTGAAATGTGGGAGAAGTTAGTTACCCTTTGGTTTAGTAGACCTATGAAGATGTCAAGGAGGAAGCAGATTCATCATGGTTGGAGTGGATGGCCTGATAGAATGAGAGAAAGAAACTAAGATAGCTTTCTAAGAATGGGAATGCCTTTTAGAGATTTGTTGACAGTTGAGAAGAAAGAATATTCAGTGAGCAGCACAGTGGAAAAGAAAGGTGTAGTCACAAGTTATACAGATGAAAGATGAAAGCTTCTTAACTGCCTTGCCCCCCCATCTCTGACCACGTAGCAGGACCCTGCTCCCTCCTCTACACCCCAGTCAAGCTGCGCTCAGTGGCTTTACAACCTCCTCTCTTTTCTCTGCATGAAGTCTTCCCATGAAATAGAAAGTTCAACAAATGTTAATGGAACACCTATGACATGTCACTGTTTAATTTTATTTCACCACTGTCAAAAGCTGAACAGAAGATCGCCCGACTATTGGTTGGAGTTTTAGAAGTGTCTGACCTCTAAGTGGTTTCACCACCTCCCTTCATTCCAGATAAAAGCAGAAGGGCTTTAAATATGTATGAGAAGAGCCTCAGGAAGCCCACTTATGGATATAAAACTTATTTGGGGCAAGTTATTTTTAAAAAGGAAAGGAGAGGGGAGGATAAGAGGGTAGGAAAGAAAGAATAAAAGAAAGAAACAAGGAAAACATGAATAGCATAATGTTTTCTATTGATGCACATCAGATTAAAGTAAATCCTAAACGTCTGGAAGTTCTATAACCTTGGGTAGGTTGTTTAAACTCTTAGGAACTGTCCTCTTTTATAAACTAGGATGATTTTATGTATAATTTGTAAAATTGGCCTTTTCTACTTAGTATCAAGTTTTCAGAGTGAAAAATACCTTGTAAATTGTTATACATGGAGCAAATCAATTTTCTTTATACTGTGACTCCTTAAGGACAATGATTTTGACTTTATTTTGTACTTTTACAGAGAAGATAGTGCCGAAAAGTTGTAGAAGAATTAAACACAATTGTTATAAAATTGTGTAAATTAAGGGAAACTATATGTGATTAAATGAAAGCCAAGATTTTGTAAAGCCACTGAATAGAGTTATTAATGAAATTTATGAAAAACTGTCCCTGGTACATTCTATGCTCTTAGAAGAGAAAGTATTTGAAGTGAGATTATTTTTATTTATTTATTTTTTCCTGCAGTTTTTTTTTTTTTTTTTTTTTTTTTTTTGGCCGGGGTTGGGTTTGAACCTGCCACTTCCGGCATATGGGGCTGGTGCCCTCCTCCTTTGAGCCACAGGCGCCGCCCTGAGATAGTTTTTAATAGGCACTATTATTGAGGGCTAGTTGATGTTCTAACCACATTACATGAATGAATTCTTTTGTTCCTTAAAGTCACCCTGCATTTCATTGGCATTTCATTGATCTTTAGGGGCATTCGGAATTTTACAGAACATTTTTTTTGATTCTGAGTAGATTTTTTTATTTATAGTAAGCCTCCTTAGGTGAGTGATTTTCAAATTTATGCCCCGATTGTGTGATAATTTCTCCAGATTTCCAGGGGAAAACATGGCACAGGCTTTTCCCACTTCCCTGCTCTTCTGGCACTGGGGACACCTCTGAGGTAGGTGAGGGTGTGCAGAGTAGAAGATGTATTGATTTCATTAGGAAATTTAAGCCATTTTATTATAGTCCTATATACCTAACTTAAAGCTAACTTAAAACTGGCTTGGAGTCATTCAGGAGCAGTGGGTCGGTAGGGGGAGGAGGAAACAGCACAGTGACATCTCAGGAGAATCAAACGTGGGGACCTGAGAACGGAGGGTCCTGACTGTGTCTTTTTACTGGACACTGAATTTTGTAGGGGGAAGAACAGCTTGTTTTTCACGGTTTAATTTTCTAAACAGATTTACAAATTTTCACATTTTTGATGTGGTTTATAGATATTCAATTAAATTGATTTTATATTAATTGATATAAAATTATATATTATTTAATTGCATGGTTAAACATTTATATTTAATTATATAGGCACCAACTTTATATAATATGCTTTTAAAAAATTGTATCTTGTTTTATAAACTTTGTACTTTCCTATTAGCCCCCCACAATGTCTACATTCTCTTAAAAATAGACTTTCTAATAATTTATAACTATCTTAAAATAAATATGCATGAAGCTGTGTTTTCCCTGAATAGTAATCTTGAAACTTTTGCTTACTTACTTTTTATAAATTAGTAAATTTTAACCAAATACTTCTGTTTTAGAACTTAAATATTGACTGCTATTATTTTTCTTAATATTAAAATGTTTCTAAGATGAATGGAATTATTTAAAAGAGTTTAATGTTTATAAATTGCTTTGGGACTGGGTCTATAGGTTAAGTACATTTTCAAACACTTAAACAATAACAGCACTTAGGGCTTATTGAACCATGATCATAATAGCAAGCAAGTAAAATTAAACATTAAAACTAGATTTTGCTTCTTAGGCCTAATTAAAAGTACATCGTAGGTTTTAAAAATGGGTAATTTATAGTGAATCTTATGAGCAAGCAAATAGACTAAACAACTGGACATTAGAACATGAAAAAAGACAAATATTTGTGATTTATGTCATTTTCTTAATTTGAAACATGTGTGATCTTTAACATATGCAACTAAAAATAAAAATACAATAAACTGGGATGCCTTTTGGAAAACAAAATAAGACAAAGATATATTCCATTAATATGCAGAGATAATTTAAACTATACTGATGTTTTTGCCTTACCATAATTATTTCTGCAGACAAGAAGAATAACCAGTAGAGAATTTACATCTATGTTTAATTTTGTTTCTTTCCTTGGGTTTCACTTCTCTCTCATGATGATTCAAAATAGTGGGACCACCTGTTTTCCATTGGGCTTTCAGTTTGAATAAGTTCTTACAACATAGCTATGTATTTATAATGAGAATCTTCTGGAAATGTGGGGGAAGTTTATGATAACGATAATCATAATAATATTAAAGTGCAGTCAATAAAATGAATTCCAGGAAGACTTCCTCAGACTCCATAAAAAGAAAGCTAGGAACAGACACACAAGCTTCCTGTGCAAATTTAAAAACTTTGGGAATCAAATTTATGAATAAAGAAATCAGTTCACTCATACAAGGACCCAGAAGGAGAATGTTGAAATGTTAAAGTTGATTTTTAAAATCTAGGCAGCATGTATATTCCCTACTACAACTTATAAGAGACCAGACCATCATACAGTTTCTGTAGTATCTTCAAAAGGATTGCTGTGAATTGTGGACATGGGAGGAAAAACTGTTCATGCTTGAAAAATTGCAAAAATGCTTTTGAAGTAATGTTTCCAAGTTTCTATTTTAAATTAGCAATAGCGCAAGTTATTTTCTTGTATATCTGTCAAAAAAATCAGATCAGAAAGGCCATCTACCATTGATTTTTCTACTTGAAAGGAACAAGGAAGGGAAAGTTGGTCTTTGCTCTTTTCCATCACGGCATTATGCCTGCCAGCTTGTGTGCAAATGATTTACTCTGAAAAACAGACTTTACACTCAGAGAAATACTCGGATGGAGACTGTGTCCTGTGGAGTATTTAGAAATGGAACAGTGCATTCACAAAGCCAGCTTCCTGCATCCTGCCCACCTGTGTATATGCAAGTATAAGCTGATTTTTCAATAATGACTCAAATAATTGAAAAAAGATATCCATTTCAGAATAGGTGGAAAGTTCGCCCACTAGCTCTCTATTACAAATTTGGAAACAAAGCTGAGCTGCCTTTTTTTAACAGATACTTAAGAATAATAAAATCTAAAAAACAACTAAGTCGTATAATTTACTAGTCCAGCCGTAACTGTATTCTATGTTTGTTTTCTAGTCCCCATGTTTCTTTAACTGCAAAACTTTTATGCTCAATACTTTAACTGTCATTTTGAGTAATTATCCATATAAGTTTTTCATGTTTTCCAACTCTGTAGGTTATTTTTAGACAGGTTGGAGCCTCATTTTCTCTTATTCATATATATAAATTAGCCAGTGCAAACAAATAGCTTCTATGAAAAGCCAGGGATTTTCAGGCCCTACTAACTAATTATAGACTATGAATTTTAAACCCAATATATTCTTAAGTTAATTTTTAAAATGAACATTCAGAGGTAAATTAAAAGCACGAGAAGGTTAGAAAATCAAACATCATCAACTGTTGTGTGCTGAGAAATTCGTCCTGATGTAGAAAGGGTTCTGAAGGCTTAGTCTCACTATTACTAAGTGACTAAATAAACCCATCAAAATAGCATGTTTCATGGAAATATGTATGTAGAAATTTTATACTTCCCTGAATAAAATCACAATCTTTAGAGCCGTCTTTTTGGTCCCCCACCTTCTAGTGACAGGCCCCTACCTGTCTCTTTCTACCTGCAGCTCTCACTGCTTCATGCCCCTTACTGGACTAATGTCTTTATTGATGGTGGCCATTCTCAAAATGTTTAAAAAGTTCGGCCCAGGTACCAATTACTCAGAACTGACATTTGTATATCATATGTGTGTTTAGCTGCTGATATCAGTTCTAATTTTTCATCACACATGTTCTGTCATTTCTAATATCCTTGTGTCACTGAGCGATGATTCACATAACCGAAGGTATAAATATGCAGTTGGTCTTTATATAAGAAAAAGTCTAGAGAGATAGACAGGTGGTCAAAAGTTGTGTGACTTCTCACAGATGCCTTCAGGGACCGCTCTTTCTGCCTCTCCACTGCACCCTCTTTAGAATGTTGACTTCTGTCCTCCTGACAGTCAGCTCATGTTCACATTATGGGTGCTGTGCCTCTAATTTCTCATCTAGTTCAAGGCTGGAAGGAAAAGAGAGGTAGAATGGGCCAGGAGGAAAAGCTGTACCAACGTGGAGTGTCTTTGTTACTTTATTTGTCTATTTGTAATAGACCCTTTCTCATAAACTGTCTCCAGCCGTCATTGGCCAACACTCTGCTGTGACTGTCCCTGCCTAGAAGGTGACCAGAGGAAAGGGAACGTGAGGGGGTTGCATCAGTTGGGAACACAGTGCCAGCTGCATGTTCATGTTTTTGCTCATATTCATCCTGCCACTTGGGAGGCCCTTTCCCTCCTCTCTTCTGAGCCTCCCTCCACATCATGTGGGGGACTGCCCATCTTCTCCAGTTCTGAGCAGCTCCTTGCACTTTCCTAGGGAATAGCACTTTTAACCTTTGTAAGAAAAGGCCAAATAACTGTCATTAGTTCTTTGTAGCTGTGTCTTAACCTTGAAGTCAGAGACTATACTTTAGGAATCACGACTCTTACCGTCTCAAGGGTCAAAAAATATTATCAGTGAGTTTATTCCACAATTTATTTGTTCATTTCACCGGGACGTTCAGGGATTGGCTGGCTTCAGGGACGTCTGGAGCCAGAGGCTGAAGTGCTGGACCCAGTGTCCGCTCCTGTGTCTACTCTCATTCTGTGTCTCAGCCATCCTCCCTCCCCCCTACCTTCTTTTCTCTGTTCCCCCCTCTTCCAGTGCTTTTTCTTCCTCTCTTTCCCCTGCTCTTTTTTCTACTTTCCTCTGTTTTGCACCATTCTGAAACAGGTTCTCAAACCCATTGTATACCCTGTCGGAGGTAGCCATTTACAGCTCTTACCTGATTTTTCATTATGCTAGAGTGAAGGTGTCCCTCTGTCTCCAAAAAGGTACTCATCACTTATTTTGGGAAGGAATATGATCAGCTCTTTAACCAATCATCCTGGAGGAGAATAGAATAATACGTTTGGTATGCCCTGGGTCACATGACCATTTCAGTGGCCCAGAGGTGGCAGAGGCACAGTACTTGACAATCTGACCCAAACCATGTGTGATGTTGGGGGGAGACATGCTGGAAAGCAAACTGATTTTCCAAGTCATCATTCAGTGCATGTGTGAACCTCTAGCGAAATAAGTCACAGCTCAGAGACTATTTGAGGAAGTGAGTGGATAAGATACGGGAAGAAGCTGAACCATAAGCAAGAGGAGAAACCTGGGGAGTGTCTCAGGGTTTCATGACCTGTGTGGAGATCACATACTACTATTTTATGTTTTAAATTCATGTAAAGCCCAATAGCTAAGTCATTCAAATTTTAAAAGCAAGAAAATGCAATAAAAAATGACATTAAAAATATACCATGTCTACCATAGCTCTTTCAGCAAGTGTTTATTGTGTGTAAACTCTATTCTGAAGCAAGAATTAGATGGTGCTTCATTCTTTTGGTGGCAATAATTAAGATATTTCTCTGTACTTAAGAATATCTTAATCTGACAGAAACATGAGCAGTTGATATGTAGTTCTTAAGTAAGGCATGTTGGGGGAACTCTTTGTCTCCCTAAAGCTTCTTGTAAAACTATTTAGTTCTGTATTCGAGTCCAGTGTATGGAAATTAAGAGCTTAAGAAGATGAATTCAGATATCTATACCCAGTTATTTTAAACCAAGGAAAGAGGCATCTGATGCATTTTTGGATCTCTGAGAAAACAGCATAAACATATAACTCAAAATCAGCTTATATTTGTTCATTTTAGTTCTTGTCTATACTGTGGGTTGATTAAGTTCTAAAGTGAAATATTTTAGCATTTATTTTTCTTGAATTTCTTTCTTTCACTCAAAGTTCGCTGTCCACAGCCCCTGTCTTCACAATCTGTGTGTGGGATGAGCAAAGGCTGGACTTGGCCTCTTTGTTATTGCTGCACCTTATCATCACCACTCCAGAAGGCAGGTGGACTCTGGCAGGCAAAGCTGCTGAGGGGTAGCAAGGCCTGCAGATTATTTCAGGGGGCCTTTGTTGGATGAGCGGTCTCCTTCCTTTTCTTTTTTGAAGATTGATTGGTTTGTGAAACAAAGATAAAGCTATTCTTTTTTTTTTTTTCTTACTTTCTTTTTTCCATTTTTGAAAACTTGACAGCTGTATATAGTAAGACTTGCTAGGTGGATGGTGCACCTCTGCTTGTGTTCTGTAAGCATGGATCTTGAAGACGAGAAACTTTTAGTGGGATCCTTTGGCTAAGCTAAAATTAATTATGCAAGCCAGCTCTGTATTGGTAAATTTTCTAGTTTTTGAAACAATGGCATGAGATAGAAAAACATATGGAATGAAACAGGGAGCTGCAAAATGATTCTACGATTAGTCATTTAACACACTGATTTAGATAAAAGTTTCTGGAAAGCAAAATTTCTGAATACAACTTTCTGCCCCTTTTTGTTAAAGGTGTTTTAAAATAATTATATACGTAGATCATAAACTATATCTGTATTTTCTGTATTTTAGCACTTAGAGTAGATGCAGTTAGAACAAGTTAATGAGGTTTCCTAGCAAGGACTTTAATTTTACTTAAGTAAAAATCAAATTCAACATAAAATTGGAACATCTACTTTGTTGTGTTGGATTTTTGCTGGGAAATAAAAAAAAAAAAAAAAGTTTAAAGTAATTCCTGTAATGGAGACTTTTACTCTAGTGGAAAAGTAAAGAATGGCCATGACACTTTTTGACAGGTGCTCTCAGAGCAGCAAATATGAGGAATTCAGGAGCCTCTGCTTTTGACAGCATTTGCTCTAAGGAAGTGTTTTACATCCTGACTCTAACTTTAGCTGGGCCCTTGTGCACTCATAGCGTGACATAAAAGATATATATTTTTTCTCTCCCATAATGAGGTGGTTATTTACACATCACACTCAGATGTAGAAAAACACTATTCTATTTTATTTACCAATAGATGGACCCTGTCCTCAGTGGTGGAAATAGAAAACAGCTTTGCTAACTAAAGCTATTTCAGCCACTTCTGGTCTATACTTTTCTTTTTCAGAAGACTTTGATAGCACTTGGCTAAATCCTCAGTCAATTTATTTATTTATTTATTTGTTTATTTTACTGTTGGGGATTCATTGAAGGTGCAAAGAACCAGGTTACATCGATTGCATTTGTTAGGTAAAGTCCCTCTCATAATGTGTCCCACCCCCAAAAGGTGTATCACAAACCATGACCCCCACCCCTCCCTCCTTCCCTTTCTCTGCTCTTCTCCTTACCCCCTTCCCCACAGTGTATTAGGTCATCAACTATCCTCATATCAGAATTGAGTGCATAGTTTCATGCTTCTCCATTCTTGTGATGCTTTATTAAGAATAATGTGTTACACTTCCATCCAGGTTAATACAAAGGATGTAAAGTCTCCATGTTTTTTAACGGCTGAATAGTATTCCATGGTATACATATACCACAGTTGTTAATCCATTCCTGGGTTGGTGGGCATTTAGGTTGTTTCCATATTTTGGTGATTATAAATTGAGCTGTGATAAACTGTCTAGGGCAAGTGTCCTTATGATAAAAGGATTTTTTTCCTTCTGGGTAGATGCCCAGTAATGGATTGCAGAATCAAATGGGAGGTCTAGCTTCTGCCTTACGTTTGAGGATTCTCCATACTGCCTTCCAAGAAGGTATTAGTTTGTAGTCCCACCAGCGGTGTAAACGTTTCCTTCTCTCCACATCCACGCCAGCATCTGAAACTTTGAGACTGTTTTGTTTTGTTTTGTTTTGTTTTGTTTTGTTTTGTTTTGTTTTGTTTTGTTTTGAGACACAGTCTCACTTTCTCACTGTCTCTCTGTGTCCCCAAAGGGATGTTTCTGAGCAGAACCCACAAGCCAGAGGTATCTGGAGTTTTCTCTGCCCAATCTCCCTGCACCTGATTGCAAAGAAACTGTTACTCAGCCTCCATCTTGCTCCAAATCCTTTAATCCTCAGTCAATTTAAAGTTCATATTTCATGTCAGGAATATTTCTTCTCTAAGTGAGTCCACACTTCTTTCTCTTTCCTTCCAAACATGGCTCAGTGAGCAGAGCTGGGATCCCACGTCCTTCTGAAGACAGAGGGAGATCCTTCTGGCCTGTGCTCTTGTTGCCCTCATTGATTTCCTCTGGGGGCTGCTTACCTGTTCTCTTGAGTTCTTGTTCACTAAGGTCTGGCCACTCCAGGATTGTAACACTGACATATGGTGTTGAAGGTGGAGGTTCCTTTGCCTCTGGCTTTTGAGACCCCGTGGTTTATAGCCTGGGTCAGTAACCTATAGCATGCAAGCACAATCCAGGCACATCTCTTCCTTTACTCCTTGTCTAAGTTGTCAGCTGTAGTTCTGTAATATCAGAGTCGAGTAGTTGTGACAAAAACTGTACAACTTACAAAACCTAAAATATTTACTCTTTTTTAGAAAAAAATTTTGCCAAGTCCCGATCTGAATCCTTGGATTGTCCATTCGCTGTTAGGTTGCCCTCCCTTGGCACGTTTCATCTTCTCCAGGGCACACAGGAGCTGTTGGGTCTCCCACACAGAAACCCAGGGCAGATGGGATTAGGGAGCTATGCCAGGTGTATCTGTCTAGAGACATCTTCCTCCCTCTACTTCCATGTCACCTGGATGTGGAAAGGTAGAGGGCACTAGCCCACTCTCAGCCTCTCTGTCACTTCTGCATTTAATGCTTTCACCCTCTTGGGTGAAAGGTCTTTGGTATCTTCTTAGAGATTTCATGCATCCTTTTCTAGTTAGGTCCCTTGTGAATCTCCTTTCTTCCTTCCACGAAAGGCTTCTGCTTAATGTCTGGAGGGAACTTTCCTGGCATGAATGGTTCTTGGAGTGTTCTCTGTGCCAGCAACACCACATCATATGAGGACTTGTTAGAAATGAAAATAGTTGGGCCCCACCCCAGACTGTCTGAAGGAGGGCCCGACAAGCTGTGCTCTCGCAAGCCTCCCAGGTGATTGCAATGTCTGCCAAAGTTGGAGAACCTCTGCCTTCCGTCATATCTGGTACTAAAACTAGATGATCTGAGTTAGCCAGATTTCATTCTTGATGTGTGAAAGGGAATTTTCAAAATGTAGAAAACCCCTTTCTCTTTCCACAAAGACTGGCTGGAAGAGACTCAAAAATTTTGTTTTGGAAATTGAATATTTCAATTGATTCTTTTTCTCCTTACATTTCTGGCCTGCTAATTCCTTCCTGATGCAATCAATGCCTCTTGTTAAATAGAGCTAAACATGCAAGGAAGTGTCCTATGGAGAAACGTCTCATGTTTCAGAATAAATGCTCTTCTGTGCACTCATGATATAAATTCACCTAAATGGTAGAGGACATGGCTCAAATCATCAACATATTTGCTGCTTCAAGAATTTAAACTTTGGCCTTGTAAGTGTGACAGTGACTCCACGATTGGAATCCCCATAAGTCTGCTATGGGCATCTCAAACCTAAAAAGTGTGGAAAGTAATTCATTTACTCCTTCTCTTTCCCCTCCAACCATCTTTTGTTTCCCAAACTTTACACTTCAGTGAATGGCTATGGGGTAGTGACTGTAACAATTTTGGAATTGAACTAATTTGGATTCAAATACCAATTTCATCCTTACTTATTAACTTTGTGACCTTGGCAACCACCATCTCCAGGTATCCATTTTCCTACAAAACAGAGGAAGCCCCAACTCCCACGGATAAATTTAAATCTTTGGAGAAAACATGAACCTCATAAATGGTGTGTATTTTCCTCTGCTTGCCCTTTCTCAACTCCCCTCAGTGATCAAGACACGAGACATCACTGTGCACTCTCCTTCAGAAATGGCTTTTGAATATTATTTCATCTCCTTCCTGTGAACAAAGTATCACTGCTAATAAGGCCGTCTTCAGTTATCTGAAGGATGATGACGTGGTTTCTGCTTTCTAACTCTAGTCGGGGTATCCCTTTGAGCTGCAATTGTGGTTTTGCCATTTTGCGACTGTGGAAGAGCAGCACATCCCAGAGGCACCATTCACATGTCAGCTAGATCTAGGAGAGGTCTGTGTACACACTCGCACTGAGGCACACGGACACGCTCTCATACTCACACATATGCATGCTTTCACAATGCCCATGCGCACACGGACACACACCGGCACAAATTTACACTCAAACACACACATCCTTATACAAACTCAGAGAGATCACTCCACTATACACACCCCCTCACACTTGTGTTTACATCAACAATTGAATATTTATATATTTATTATGACGAAAGGTCACATCATTTTTTCTCTGATAAAATCAGTATATGAAAACATCTTTTTGCAGCTATACTGGAGAAGGAATGCCTTTCTCAGTCCACATGGCGGTGCTATAGGGTCAGCTCTGCTGAGCCCTCTCATCTTTGCTTCAGCAGCTCCCAGATGGCACCACCCCTTCGTGTCCCCTGTGGTCATGTTCCCGTAGCAGCTTGTGCAGGCTGCTCTTCTTACACATACATGTCACCTGACCTTGAAAATTCCACTGGGATTTTCATTGGTAATGGCATCTCACCAGATGTAAAGGAAGGTGTAAAACAAATTATTTTTCATCTGCTGACTGGGTAATGAGTGTTGTTTCACCGTTTTCCTTATAGATGAAGATATGTGTGGATTCAACCAAAACTATCAACTTCTTGTGAGGATTTTTAAATTTGTTTGGTGATTGTACATTTGCCTGTTTTAATTACAAGGAAGAACTCCAAAGAATTAGTTTGACATGCCTTAGTGAAAAGTCCATGACTATTCTGTAGACAACATTTTTAGCTCCAAGATTCTATTTCTTTATAACTGTTTCCCTCACTCTGTTCTCTCAAGTGGATTAGAGGGTTCAATTTCTCTTAACCCTTACCCACTTTTAGAGTCATGATCACTGGGATTTACTGGAAGTTCTTTGTGTCTACCACACTTATGCCAGACGGTTTGGAAGCCTGAGGCCATTTAGTCTTCAGGCCAGACTTGGGGACGAGATAAGTTTTTATTCTCATTTTGCAGATGACAAAGGAATGGTTTAGAGAGGAATTTACCTGATATTAGATGGTGTGGAAAGGGCAGAGCTGGGTTTCCGGCCCATGATTGTCTCATTTTAGAGCTTGTGATCTCTACACTCATGCTTGCTGGACGTTCTTTTTGGCCTCATTCATTGTTATAAATGTCTTAACACAAATAACTAAGAAAATGCCGTTAAGGCTATGTTAACCAGTGTGATGAAAATATTTCAAATTGTATATAAAACCAGCACATTGTACCCCATGATTGCATTAATGTACACAGCTATGACTTAATTAAAAAAAAAAAAGAAAAATAATAAAGCAGGAAAAAAACCCAAAGAGCAAAGGCAAAATACTGTATAAATTATGTGAGTCTTTATATTTTAAATTTTTAAAAATTTATTGCTTTAGGTTCATTGAGAGTACAAAGAATTAGGTTACACAATTTGCATTTGTTAGTTAAAGTCCTTCTTATAGTGTGTCCCACCTCAAGACGTTTGTCACACAGTGTAACCCACCCCCCACCCCCCGCCCCCAGCTCTCGCGTTCTCCACCCCCACCTGAAACTGATTTGAGTTTTCTTTTACGTGGGTATCTACTAGATGGTCTACTGACTTCATATTAGAACTGAGTACTTTGCATTCTTGGTTCTTCATTCTTATGATACTTTACTAAGAAGAATGTGTCTTTGTACCTTTAAAGAAGTCAGGATTTTGTGTTTTTTTCCTCTTTCACTTCCAATGTTAATTTTGTTCTATTTGTAAATGTTCTTTGCTAGTTTCTATCTTTGACTCTGTAGCGTGGAGCCTGCTACCCTCTGACTTCTACAGTGAGAAAGACCACATTTTCCATGTTTAGGGTCCTCATTGTTGTATGCTCTCTCCTCCCCATTTTGCACACGACACCTACAAATACCAGACACCAGAAAGCAAAGCACAGACAAGAGGATATTTAAACTTTCTCACAGCCTCCAGCATCATGATACCGAAATCGAAGACAAGTACACAGATGTAGAGTAGCATCTGTCTCTAGTTTGAAAAGACCTCTTAATTCCTATCTCTTTTTTTATGAAAGACCATTTCATTACAAATATGCTTACAAGGACATAAATGTCTTATTTCATAAACCTAATGGAGAACAGTTGCTTTCCAAGGGACCCCCGGATCTGAACATGTGGGAGAGTGTTTCCATGTACACACACACTGTTTCTCCCTGTCTACTTCCTTATAAACTTTAGGAGTTAAATGCTAAATGCTGTTATATTTGCACGTGAAGAAGCATTTTTCGTTGCAATTCATTTCCTTGAACTCGCACTTCTGTCTCTGACCCCCCACTTTCCCTGTAGCATGGCAGAGTTGTCAGGAAATTGGTAATCAAAATTGGTTTGGCAGCTTGAAACCAAATTTTTTTTTGTTGAAAGAAATACACCAACTTACACAACCGCTATTATACATAGGAAAGTGTCTCTATTCCCTATGTTTAGCTGTTTTGTTGACTTCTAGTAGATCAATTCCTCTGTATTACAATTTACAATTATCTTTAACTTGAATCCCAATTTTGGAAATGCTGAATTCATTAATGTATGAAAAGGTTCATAAAATAATCCCTTCCATTCACTTTGAAGGACATTTTAAAGAAATTAAAGGGCTTCCATTTTTGTTGATAAATTTTAATTCTTTATAAGTTTAATTATTACCAACATTAAAATCCTAGAATCCATCCTACTAAGTTGCATCCATCCTTTAACATTAAAATCAATATTTATGTCTCTATTTATATATATTAAACACATACTGTTTTTAAAATGCATGTTTGTGTGTGTTTAATAAAGTTAGCTTCTACACAATGTCTTCAGCCTCTCTTAGCATTAATTTACTCACTTGACACAATGAATCGGGTCCTTTTTGTAGGAGCCACAGATATAGAAAAAATTAAGGGTGACCCAATTTCACTTCCTCCCGGAGCTCAGATTCTATTGGAAGAAACATATCAGTAAATGCCGATTAAACTGTGATGTGGTAAGCACCTCTCTTGTGTACCATGTAGAAGAGGAATAACCCATTCCAGATAAAAGTGAAGCAGGGGGCGGCGCCTGTGGCTCAAAGGAGTAGGGCACTGGCCCCATATGCTGGAGGTGGCAGGTATTTAGGGAAAGAGGATTTTCAGCATAAGGAACAGTGAACAGATTCTACACCAGTATTCTTCAAGATTTTTTATCTCATGGCACACTTGTACCTATAATTAAACTTCTGCAACACACTTAAATCATGTTGATCAAAATAGAGTAAAAAAGGGGGGGTTATAGTTACTGTGCTTTCAACTTCTTTTAAAAATAATTTAATTAATGATCTTTAAAATGTTCATGGCTTACCTACGATGCTCTCATGGCACACTGGTTGAAAATCACTAGTCTGAAAGAAAGATGTTATTAGCAAAACCTGGTGAAGTTTTGTCTTCCAGGAATTGTTCTCATCTGCCAGGAGCAGATTTTTATACCTAAAAACAATTTTAATTAGATAACTTAGATGATTTTTAATAAAAGTATTTTATGTGAGTCATACCACTTGAAGCCTGAAGGTGAGGAGAGCTAGGCTGCAGATCCACTTTTCCATTAATGGCAGGTTTGATTTGTGGCAAACAGACTTGGCCTTGGTTTCCTCATTAGTAAATTGACCGTGTTGACCAAGTTCCTTTAGAGCAGTGGTTCTCAACCTTTCTAACGCCACAACCTTTTAATACAGTTCCTGTGGGTCTTGACCCACAAGTTGAGAACTGCTACTTTAGAGCTATTGAAATTTCTTTATTTTATTTTATTTTTTATTTTTTTATTGTTGGAGATTCATTGAGTTTACAAGAAACCAGGTTACATTCACTGCATTTGTTAGGTAAAGTCCCTCTCATAATTGCGTCTTGCCCCCAAAAGGTGTGTCACACACCGAGACCCCCAGAGCTATTGAAATTTCTTGAGTTATATTTTCATATTGTTAAAACCTTCGCCAACATAATTACAGTAATGCCGCCATATTAACCTAGTGAAGGGTTGAATTTTAGAGTTTAATTTTATACTTTGTTGATGTCTGAGGAATGAAGTGATAATGCCATGGTTTAAATGGTGGAGTTGCTATAATTTTTAATATTTTAGGTCACTGTTTCTAAAACAGTTAAGGCTTACGATCCCATTGTACTCTTAGAACTTATATAGGACCACAAAGAACTTAAGATTATGTGGATTATATGCAGTAGAACTTCCATAGCTGACCACTTCTCTACATTGACCACCTCCTTAAGTTGACCTAATTTTCATCGACTGGACATGCACCACATGTACGCAAAGAAGACTGACTTCTGTACACTGACCACCTCTGAAAGTTGTATCTTGACCACTCGCACTGATATACACAATATTCATTTCCCTAACTTCACCAGTTGAGTCTACTCTACAGCAAGGGGTGGAAGATGTTGGCTTTTCCCTTTAGTTGTATTATTTGTTTTTAGTTTAAAGTTTTTTCTGCTTTTCATGCTTTATTATTACCACATGTTGGATTAGGTCTAACGTCCTATTGTTTATCACATGCTGTGTTTATAACATGATCTTTTCCATGTGAAGGAGTGACCTGAGTTGTAGGTGCATCCTATTATTACTGCAGAATCTCACAGTTCAGACATGATTAAGAAGGAGAAAAGAACTTGAAGAGCTGACATTGAAGGAAAAGGTTGATCTACATTTTCTTGAAAGCTTCAGTCAAAGCAACATGGCAGAACATTTCAGTGTTAGCAAAACCACAATTAGCAACATTCAAATACGTAAACCTGAGTAGCTGCAGAGGGATGATAGGAAATCAGGGAAGGAGGAAAACTTCCCTTGATGAAGTCTAGGAAGCCACAGCAGGCTGGTTCAAACCACTAAGGGCAATCAGCGCCTGAAGCTCCAGGCTGATGATCCAAGAAACTGCAAAAAAAAAAAAAATGCACAGGAATTAGGGGTGGCAGATTTTGAAGCATCAAGTCTTTAGCTAAAGAAATTTAAACTGTGACAGAGATCTCCCAGAAAGTCTTGTGTGGTGAATCCAATGACGTTCCAGTAATAGTTGTGGAAGAATTCATGGGGAAGTTCCCAGACTTGGCCAGAGACTTCAGAGATAATAACATCTTCAATGTTGAGATGTACAGGCTCTTTCTCAAGGTGATGCTGTGGCAGGAACCTCGTCACGAAGGGTGACGAATGTAGCAGTGGGTGACTTTCCAAAACACGCTTCACACTTCTGCTTTGTGCTGGTTAACTGGAGAGAAACTTCACCCTTGGCAATTGGTGAATCAGCAAAGACTTATGGATTCAAGAGCCTGAAGCTCAGAACTCTCCTGTCACGTCACTCCACGTGCTTGGAGATCAAGCAAATAAGCGTGGATGATGGGTGCCCTGCATGAGGAGTGTTTTGGGGTATCAACCAAGAAATGAGGAAGAAGAAATGATCTATTCATTTCTGTTCTAGTCACCACCATGTGAATCATCTCACAAATGTGACACTAACATTTTTTGCCTTTGAACATGACTTCAAAAATCCAACTTTTTGGCAAAGTCATGTCAAAACATTTAAAATACACTACAGAGCCCAGTTCCTGCAGTGAGCCATTACTAAAACACACACCTGTGGTCCCCATAGGGTAGCAACTTCATCTGCTGCATCAGTTAATACTCTGGACACTGTCCTCTAGCAGTTCTGCTTGGAATAAAGTTCAGCCAGGGATGGCGCCTGTGGCTCAGTGGGCAGGGTGCCGGCCCTATATACCGAGGGTGGTGGGTTCAAACCCAACCCCGGCCAAACTGCCACAAAAAATAGCCAGGCGTTGTGGTGGGCGCCTGTAGTCCCAGCTACTCCGGAGGCTGAGGCAAGAGACTCACCTAAGCCCAGGAGTTGGAGGTTGCTGTGAGCTGTGTGACTCCACAGCACTCTACCAAGGGCAATAAAGTGAGACTCTATCTCTAAAAAAATTAATTAATTAATTAAAAAAAAATAAAGTTCAGCCAGAAGCAATAGAGAATTATTTCAAGAAAGGTGGATTTGCCATAACCCAACAGCATTAATGTTTTGGCTCCATCAGACAGTCCATCTCCCATGGCAGAATCCAAGAAGTTGATTTTGAAGGTTCTGTTGCAGTGGATGATGAGGCTGTAACCTGTGATGGACCTGACCCAGGGGCAGTTCTCCAGGCCTTATTGACTGAAGTGCAGACCAGCGTAAAGGTGTATGGAGCAGCTGATAATGATAGAAAACAGATTACTGGTTGACCAGGGTTAAGGGTCAGCAGGGATTAACCGTAAATGGACATGAGGGAAATTTGGGGGGTGATGAGCACATTCTCCATCATGAGAAGCTTAATGCTAACATGACTATATACATTTTGTTAAAACTCTTTTGAATTGTGAACTTAAAATTAATTTTATTGTTCGTAAACTCATACCTTAGTAAAAGTGATTAAAATTGAGATACCAGAACCTATCTTCAGACAAATCTTAAGAATTAAATTGACAGTCATGTCGGTAAGGATATGCCTCACTAATTGTTTCAAGAGTTTTGAGCTGCTGACTGGATTAGAGCGGACCAAGGAAAGAGCTTATTATTACTTTAGAAAGGAACCATTGAAAGATAATCCTGCAATATAACCACATAAGGAGATCAGTACATTCTAGCCAAAAATTTAAATCTGCTATTTAATGAAATCAGGCCAAATGGCAGCTCTTGTTAGTAATTATACTGGCAGTGACAAATTTCATATGTATGTGCTTTACAGTTTTGAAAGCAAGTTAAAATATATTCTTGTGTAATCTGAAAGATCCAAGGGCTTGAGACATGTTCTGGCTGTAGAGGAAGAAAATGAAGAAAACTTGTTCACGGGTGCAAGATAGATGTCCACAAAAATTAGAATGCCTTTCAGAATGCAAAAGAACTTCCAATATCCTGACATTCTGTTAGCCTGTCTGCTCTTCAGAATCCCACTTTCTGGGGACCTGGGGCATTCCACAGTCTGATTCACTGAGACTGGATTTGATGGATCACATGAGTCACTTTCCAATATAGGCGACCCTACAGGTGAAAGTTCTTAGATTTAAGTGTTAGGAGTTGTTCCGGGGTCAGAAATGGCCCCTGGTCTAGACATTTGTGATAAAAATTGTGGATCACAAGTGCAATCATAGCAACATATTCATGGCAATGTTTATCAGAAGTGATTGTGGCCTAATTTATATTTTAGATTATTAAACTTCTTTAGTACATTGCTTCACCTAAGTTTCATATATGTTTTATTTTACTTTAAATATATATATTTTTTAACTTTACTCATCATAGGTACAGAATATTCACATGCATTTATAGAACATATATCCTGTTTTGAGATGGACATACAGTGTATAATAATCAAACCAGGCTAATTGAGATACCTGTCACTATAATAAATAGTTTAAACTTCTCACAGAGAACTGTTTTCAGTTCCTTGTATCTTAGTTGATACTCAGTAAAAGTTGAACGAATTCATGAAGAAATTAGTGTATGAACTGTGATATAAATAAATCAGGAAAGTCCATAGGTGTCATGTAATTTAGTTGAGGTCACAGAGCTGGGCACAGGTTACAGGATAACAGTGGAGTACAGTCAGCAATTAATTGTACAGGTTTGCCATCATATATGCACCCATCCTTCCTTCCTTCCTTCCTTCCTTCCTTCCTTCCTTCCTTCCTCTTTTCTTCTTTCTTCTCTTTTTCTTCTCTTCTTCCCCTTCCTCTTCCTCCTCCCCCTCCTCCTCCTCCTGTCACCCCTGGTAGAGTGCCGTGATGTCACAGCTGATGGCAACCTCAGACTCTTGGGCTCAAGTGACCCTCTTGCTTCAGCCTCCCAAGTAACTGTGACTACAGTCACCCTCCACAACGCTTGGCTAGTATGTTGTTTGTTTGTTTTTATTTTCAGAGACAGGGTCTCGCTCTTGCTCAGGCTGGTCTCAAACTCCTAACTCAAGCTATCTGCCTCTTGGCCTCCCAGAGTGCTGGGATTACAGGTGTGAGTCACCACATCTGGCCTTGCACCTTCTCTTCTAAGCCTCAACTTTTTTCATCTCTGAAATAAAGACAATAATTATACTGACTCTTCAGGGTCTTGAGGTGTATTAATTAAGAAAAGTTTGGCTCTTTGTAAACCCAGAAGCATGTATAAGATGCTTAGGAAATCCTCGAATAAAATTCAGGACCTCAGTATTATTTCTGTGATTCTTGTCATTATACTCCGGTTGCGTAATGTCTACTTTATGTTACAAAGAAAAGGAACGCAATCTTCATCTTAATAGAAAGAAAACCATACTGTTTATTCCCTGTTCCTTCTGCAAGTTGTGCTTTTACCATTATCTGCTTGTGTATATATGTTTTTGTAATTCTTGTCTTTCACAACTCAGTAACGTGTTTATATTGTCCCCAATTAAGTAAAATCTAACTGATCTAGAAACTACTTATTGCTTCATTTCAACCTCCCTGTATTTGTAACATAGCCCAAAGCTAGGAAGTCAAGAGAACAAGTAAAAAAGTATTAATACTTTCACTTCCCCCCACAACTGGACCATGATGTGTCTGATGTGCGTATAAGGAGATGAAATCTCGCACCCTTGACTCATCGGAGAGTAAGTCAGGCTTTACTTAAAGCTTGTGGACTCTTTTTGAATATAGTTCTATTAAGCTGAATTATCTGATTTTCCCACAGAGCAGATTAAAACTAGCCAATTAAGAGGAGACAGGAAAACTGACAATGGTGGGAATGAACAGTTTTTCACAGGCTGCACTCTTCAATAGCAATACAATGTTGATAGCTTTGTCTGAGATACAAAATATTAATTATGCTAAAGTGTTTCCTTAACAAATGATTGTGTTCAGCGGCACTTTGTATCTTTACAAACCTTCCCAAACATAAATTATTCAGAAAGTATTTCTTCATTAAGCAATATTTGAAGCTCTACAAATTGAATTAGAATGAAATCCATGTAATGATGCTCCTGCAATAGCACCAACTGTCAGCACATGGCAGAAACCTCAGCTTTGGTTTTTAAAATATGATACTAACCTTCTGTTAAGTTCTCAGCTTCAGATTTGTTGAGACCTATTAATATGTAACATACCAGCAATCACCAGCCTTTTTGGCACCAGGGACTGGCTTCAGGGAAGACAGTTTTTTAATGAACTGGTGATGTGGGGATAGGGTTAGGGTAATTCAAGTGCGTTGCATTTATTGTGTACTTTATGTCTGTCATTATTACATTGTAACATATATTGAAGTAATTATACAATTCACCATAATGCAGAGTCAGAGGAAGCCCCAAGCTTGTCTTACTGAGAAAGATGGTCCCATCTGGGAGTGATGGGAGATGGTGACAGCCAGAGTGTGTTGCTTCTGTCCTCAGCTGCACTTCAGATCGTGAGGCCCGAGAGTCTCACAAGGATGGAGCACACAGCCTCCATCCACACATGTGCAGTTGGCAGTAGGGTTTGTGCTCCTGTGAGATCCTGATGCTGCTGCTGATGTGACAGAGGTGAAGGTCAGCTGTGATGGAAGTGGGAGCAGCTACAAATACAGATGAAACTTTGCTTGATTGCCCCCCACTCACTTCTTGCTTGGGGGCAGGTTCTGAAAAAGCTAAGGACTGGTTTTAGTTCACTGCCCGGGTTTGGTCACCACAGTCTCGTACAGTCCATTCTCTCCCTAACATAGATAAGATAGATTGATTCCAGGCATCATCTGGAAATGAAAAATATAGAATATAGTATAAATGTTTGGGGAATTATCTGGAATTCATAACCTACAGAGACCAAAGTAACTGTGTGAGTCATAACCTCTTTTATATGCAGACAGTTTTAGAAACTTTGCTCTGATTGGAGGACCTGTAAGGTAGCATTTTCTGAGTAGTGACATGTATTCAGATGTACCAAAGAGAATGTGTGGGCTTTTATAATCAGGTAAGCTTCCCAGCCTCTTGTGCACTGTTCCTTTGGGGAGTTTCGCTCCGTATGAGTCTTGATGGAGGCAGGTGCACCTGTTGTGCGGGTCATCAATGCTATTCTCTTAGAATGTCCAACTCTGTGCCTCGTGGGACAGAATTACCTGACTGACATCCTGGTAGGGTGTCTCCATGACTGCTGTGGGACAGCGAGCCAGATAATCCCATTTTCTCCTGTGAGACCCACTAACTACATAAATTCTCCTTACTTCTTCTTCCTTCCTCCTTCTTTCTCTGCCTCTTCCTCCTCCTATTTTTTTTTTTTTAAACATGATCTGTCCCCTAGGCTATTGTGCAGTGATAGGATCATAGGTCACAATAGCCTCAAACTTCTAAGCTCAAGCAATCCTAGAACAGTTCTTCACCTTTATTTTTTATTGTTCTCAGCACCCTTTTGCACTCTTAAGAATTTTTGATGACTCTAAAAGGATATGTTTTATGTTGGTTATCTAGTCCTTAGTAGCTAGGACTACAGGTGCAGAGTTTCACACTTGGCTAATTTTTTTTTTATTATTATTTTCTGTAGAGATGAGGTCTATGCTTTTTTAATTATTATTTCTTTTCAAGTTTTCATTATTTTATTGTGTTTTACATTTCAAATTAATATGAGGGTGCAAATAATTAGATGACCATATTTGTGTTATTAGGTAAGGTCCTTGTTGTAGTTGTAAGGTGCACTCATAAGGTGTGGCATGTACCCTTACATTGTGCCCATGAGGTGGGAACACACTGGTCCTCCTCCACCCTTCACTTTTCTACTTCCTTCCTCTCCCCCCCTCCCCTCCGTCCCCTCTCCTCCCCCCAGGCTGGTCTTGAACTTCAGGCCTCATGAAATCCTCCCACCTTAACCTTCCAAAGGGCTAGGATTATGGATATCAGCCACCATGGCTGGCCAGATTTCTTAAATATGATAACACAGGCATATTGCTAAAAGACCAAATTGAAACATTGGACTTTATTAAAATTTAAAACTTTCGGTTTTCGAATGACACTGTTGCAAGAATAAAAGGTCAGGCCACAAACTAGGAGAACATATTTCCATGTCTTGTATCTGATAAAAGACTTATATCCAGAATATAGAAAAAAAATTGCAAAACTCACAAATAAGAGCCAATAAACCAATGAAGGCAATGAATTTGGGGCTAAATTTTAAATTATAATGTATTTAGGTTATGGACAGAAAAACGAAGCTGAAAAGGGAGGTAAATTCCAGACAGAGGAGCAGCATTAAAATATAAGGAGATGGGGGCTGGAGGCAGTGGCTCATGCCTGTAACCCCAGCACTTTGGGAGGCCAAGCCAGGAAGATTTCTAGAAGTTGGAGGTTGCAGTGCGCTATGATGACACCATTGCACTCTAATCCAGGCAACAGAGAGAGACCTTGCCTCAAAAAAAAAGGGGGGGAGGGATGTGAATGAAATCACAATTAAAAATATGTATTTAGTTACAGCTTGTACTTAAAATGATCTTTTTTGGTCTTGTTATTTATAAAGTTTATGGGTATAAATGGAGTGGGTATCTATTAATATTCATCTTTCAAGGATATGATAATCAAATGAGATCATTTCTGTTAGTGTAATTTATAATGGTATATTACTATTTAGAGGTATTATTATCATCATTAGTATGTTGTAATTATTATTATGGGGTATTACTGTCATCAATATATTATTGTAATTATTATTATTAAAGGTAAGATACTATATCATTATCAAAGTGACACAAAAACCAGGCAAATAACATCTTCATAATATTCTGAAAATCATTTTAAACTTGCAGATCTGCAGGAATTCCTAGACCCCACTTTGAGGACCCCTGGTCTAGGAATCTTTGTCTCCGACTGACATGGCCCGTTGGTAAAGTGTCTTCACTGTGGTGAACACAATGTGTAGCCAGAGGACTGGTGAACCAGGGGACATTTAGAGAAAGTGATAAATAAAGTTGCTGAGCTGTTTTTAACCACTGAGATTTTGAGGGTGTTTTCGTAGTCTTTGTAAGTCCTCTCATAGCAATAGCAAGGTTACCATAGTCCTAACTGCTGTACTTCCCAAAACACAAATGGAAAGGTCCAGACACTTAACTCTTTTGACGCTCTCCCAACTAGAGATGAGCATAAAAACTATTTGCAGCCTGTGAGATAGTCCTGTCTGGCATTTGGAATCAGGAGCAGATATGAAGAAGGAGACACAAGTAACAGTTTATTCTAAACTGGTGGCTGTAGAAAAAATACCCAGGTACTGGGGACAGCAAAGCTGGTTCTCAGGCTTCCTTGCCACTTAATAAATGGTTAATTTTCTTAGAAACTTGAATATCTTCTAGTTCTTCCTTGCTTGTGACCTTGGTTTGCCAATCTTCTAATAAATACCCTTTCTGCTTAAATCACCCACATTCCTATTATTTACATGGAAGCATACCAGCTGGCTTTGTACAGTGATATAAATGAGGTTTCACTCTATAGGAAGTTAAAATTCAAAACTCTCCAGGGGTCTTCAAACTGCTTTGATCATATTTTCTATCAGGAAAAGATGTGCACATATAAATGCAATGTATTTCCCTGCTAAAAACTTAGATCACTTTTATAGACAAGACATGTCTTACTCTTCAGAATATATTATTCTAAAATGTAATCTCACTGTTAGAATTAAATACGAAGTCATTTTACCAGACTGTCTGGTAGAAATTTAAAATATCATACACAAGTAGTATCTGAAAAAAATGCAATGCATTGAATAATTTACATTATTGATCTTGCTTTTACCAATAAGCAGTATCAAATATAAGTGATCAACAGGGCTGAGGCAAGTATTGTTACAGAATTTTCAAGGCTGAGGCTTTGTAATAGACTATTGAAAAGATGATACAGAGATAATATTTAGGATGCAAGCAGTATAGGCTTTGATATTTTCAGAGGGTTTCTGGAGCATAGGTTGAGTGTCTAAAATCACCTGGTAGGTTGAGTTGAAAAGTCTTTTGAAAAATACATCACAACATTACTATCACACTGTAGTCCCACTTCTGCATTAAAGAATAACTAGTTTAGATTTTTGTCCTATTTTCCAACTGCTAGAAACACTTTAATTGACATTTTTAAATTAAAATTTATTGAAAGGAAGTATAATTAGGACTTAACTGAAAATACCAATACGCTATTTTTCAAACCCATTATTCCGATCTTTCTGAGAAAAGATCTTATTATTATTTAAATATGCTATGACAATTACACCATTCCTAAAATACCTTAAAACAATGTCGTTGTTTTATTTTATTATAAATGACCAAAATCCATTACTTGTTTTCTACAAAATTCCTTAAAACGGTGCATAATTGCTATCAAGTTAAATTTCTAATTCATTGGGGAAAGAAAAAAGACATTTCAACTGAATTCATCATGTCACATACATTTTTTTCAGGAATGTAATTTTACGATGTCCATAAATAATCCATTTAAAGATGGAAAATACACTGTGCTTTAGGAGATACCCAGACAAGTTGCTTTTATCACCAGTGCCTGCTTTGTTCTAAAGGCCAAAAGGTTTTTTGTAAAAACTATGAGTTTGAATTGTTGTAATTCTTTTTACCTATATAAATTACACTGTACAACTTGTTGCAGAATCGTGCACATGGTTTTCTGTTTCTCTTCTTGGTGGTAACCTGGTAGTTTTTTAAAGTGCATTATCCAAAATGTGCATATCCCATTTTAGAGGCCTCATGGGATTCCCTATGTGTGAAATAAGTCTTTTGGACAATAGGGAGGGCGTGTGGTATGGAGGAGCAGCAATCAAGGAACAGACCCAAGAGCAGAGACCACCACAAGGACCGCCAGTGATTTCATTGCTCCAACCGTTTATTTAACTGTGGAAAGATCGCATTTGGCATAAAATGTGCATTCCTTTCAGAAGCCGCCTGCATTGTTCAGCAGGTAAATCACTATTAGGACTGATCCGTTTACACTTAAGCAGCTGGAATTTTATGACACAATTCATTTGTTGAAACCACATTGTTCAAAATGTGAATATTTTAACGCGTATGGTTAAAAACATGTTTTAGTGTGATTTCTGGTCCCTCAGCTGTAGACTACTGGGTGATAGAATATTTGAGTAAATGGCGACTTGGTTCTTTTTCTGAATTGGAGACTTGATGGTTCCTAAACTGAGTCATGTTGTCTGGAGAGGTTTCTGAATGAGATATAGAGATGGCTTGGCCTCTGTGCTCTTCTTTTCTTTCCTTGTCTTGAAGACAATTTAGTCTTCTTATGAAAACATGTTCAAAATGTGTTACCATTGATAGCACTAATGGGCTGTTTCCTAGAAGAAAGAAGGTCTTTGTAGGACCTAGGAATGCCAAATTCTATGATACCAATCCTCACTCATCTATTCAGTTACTGAAGGGTAAGATGCCTTTGTTTTTTGGGAGAACTTGATAGTAAAGTAGTTGTTAGCATGAGTGATTTTTATACATATACAATAATGTGTCAGTTGTGGGGTACATTCTGAGGAACGTGTCATTCGGCACTTTTGTTGTTGTGTGACCCTCATGCACTTACTTACACAACCTGGATGGGACAGTCCACTGCACACGTAGGCTGCATGATCCAGCCAGGTTCTCCTGGGCCACAAAGGTGTACACACATTACTGTACTGAAAACTATAGGCAACTGTAACACAATGGTATTTATGCAACCAAACATATGTAAATGTAGAAAAGGTATAGCAAAAATGTGATGTAAAAAGATTTTTAAAGAATGGCGCACCTGTTCAGGGCACTTACCATGAATGGAGCTTGCAGGCCTGAAGTTGCTCTGGGGGAGTCAGGGACTGAGTGAGTGAATGTGAATTCCTGAGACATTACTGCGGAGTTTACAATCCTGTGCACTCAGGCTATGCTAAACTCATAAAAAAATTCCTTCTCAGTAGCAAATTAACCATTGCTCTGTAAGTTGTTTATAAACTTAAAAATTTTATACTTTGTGGCTCCTGGAATAACACTTAGCATAAAACACAAATACATTGTACAGCTGTACTAAAATACTTTCTTTATATTCTATAAGCTTTTTTCTATTAATAGTATTTCTTTTTTCTTTCTTTCTTTTGTCTTTCTTTCTTTCTTTTTTCTTTTTTTTTTTTCTTGGCATTTTAAACTTTTTTTGTTAAAAACTGAGACCCAAACACAGACCCGAGATCCGCCTGGGTCTACACAGCAATATCACTATCTTCCACTTCCCTTTGGTCAGTTATAGGCTTATAGGGTCAGTTATAGGCTTAGAGCTGTTGTCTCCTCTGATACCAGTGCCTCCTTCTGGAAGATCTCTGGAAAGACCTGCCTGAGGCAGTTTAACACTTACCTTTATCTTTTTAATAAGTAGAAGGAGTACCCTTTAAAATAATGATAAAAAAAGTAGTATAGTAAGTAGATAAACCAGTGACGCAGCAGTTCATTGTCATCATCAGGTGTCGGGTACTAGACTTTACTGTGTGTGCTAGACTTTTTTCTGACTATCAGTGCTGGTTTGCTTACTCCAGTAGCAGGACAGACAGGTGAGTGTTTCATGGCACCAAGACCCTATGGCAGCAGTGGGGACCTTTTAGCTTCATTATAATCACATAGGACCACCACTGTCCTTGTGATTCATCATGGACTTAAATGTCATTATTCAACACATGACTGTTTAGTACTTAAAAGACACATGTAAATACTTCCTTGCTGATACCTTTTGAATTTATTCTGATTTCTCCTACTTTGAGAGACTTTGGAGCTGCAAATAGGAGCCTGATTAGATTTCTGAGCTCTATTCCTCTCTCATTCCCTTAGAAGTCTGATCTTGGGAGTGAGTTCTGGGACGCAGAGGAAGCATTGACCAGCTAGTGGGGTATGGTTGTCACCTGCAATTCATGAGCATTTTTCAATGGGTAATTATTGCTCCTAAATCTTAAAACTCTTAATATCTTTAAAACCTTGACAGTTGATTTTTTAAATCATATGTCACCCCTTGGTTGATTTAGAAAAGGCCTCCAGGCTTGTTTGGGGGTCCACGCAGGTCTGCTACATGTCAGATGTGCATGTGAGCCCAGGAATAGAAAGCACAGGACTCGGCCCTGTGAGTTAGGAGCTTTCCAGACACGCTAATTCAGGCTGGCATCGCTTTCATTTCCCTGCCTGTCCTTCCATACTTTTCTTTCTGCAAGAACTTCCTACGTAAGAGGATGAAGCCGTTGTCATTTTATAGACGTTGAAAGCTCATGCTCATTACTGACAATTCACGACTTGTCACGCTGAAGCAGGTTAGCTGTTTTGCCCGAGAGCCACGTGCCTGGACCTTTTCCGTGCTGTTGAGCGCAAATCAGAGGACACAAATACGGGTTCCTGGGACGGCCAGCAGTGCTAAATCAATCCCATTCTGTTGTCCTTGAATCCCGTATGCAGAGTGCCTTTGCACAGCATGACTTAATTATAGTCACGATCACTTTTCTCAGTTGCATTAGCATCAGCCTCAACTACACAATAAAAGAATTTTTGGCCGCTGTATTAGGACGTGTGAGAACTGCCATCATTCACTACTTCAGATGGTACATTAATGATCCTTGTATTAAAGTCACTTAGATATAAAGGTTAAAAAAAAATGAAAAAGAAGTTTGAGAATAGATAACTACTGAGGAAAACAAAGTTTTGAACATGTTTATAGCATAAACCTCATTTCAAGATAGTATTTTATCATTTGAAAATGTCTCTCACAGCCTTTCCTTAGAAATGCGCATACAACTTGGTCTCCCTTAAGAAAGGTAAAACTGTATAAAATTTCTGTTCAGTGTGTTTGTTGGATGGCCATTTTATAATGATAAGCTCCACCCCCATGGGTATGTTCTGTAACATTAAACCTCTCCAAACAACCTACTAATCTTGTCTATTCAAAAAGGAGTTTTTAAAAGCATTGTGTTGTCTTATAAATAGAAGATGGCTTTCCACATATCTTGCTATCCTTCCAAGTGTCTGGCCACATGGAGAAAGAAATGCAAACCTTCCCAAAGTACTGTAGACGCCACCTTTTCATGCTCCTCATTAGAAGCCAAGAAGCCTTTCTGTGTGACGCCCCCACCCCCACTGTCAGCACACTGTGCATTTAGATAATTCTGCCAGAAGGCATTTTTATAAAAACAGCTTTCAAGATCTATTCTTGAAAAGACATTTGTATACTCATTATGCAATTCTATCATTTATCTGTAGGGAGTTCTGTAAATAAAACACAGAGGTCTAATACTGTATAGTAGCTAATGACAGTCATCTTGGACAGAGTAATTTCTTTTTTCTTTATATATATCTTGATAGCACACAGCTTGCCATGAAAAAATAACCTCAAAGCTTTGTTGTTGGTGGTGGCGGCTGGCTTTTCTGGGCATGATGACTCAGAGAATCTCCTGTAGAAAACTGCTTTTAATTTGCATGTGTACCTGTGCATCCGTCCCAGCCATCGTTGAAGGTAAACAATGTGGTCATCTATACACCTAAACTAGGTAAGGTAAACAATGTGGTCATCTATACACCTTAACTAGGTAAGGTAAACAATGTGGTCATCTATACACCTTAACTAGGTAAGGTAAACAATGTGGTCATCTATACACCTTAACTAGGTAAGGTAAACAATGTGGTCATCTATACACCTTAACTAGGTGACCATA
>CAUYPK010026185.1:0-12032 GCA_963574355.1 Loris lydekkerianus | reverse complement strand
TTTGATCACTATTGATTTATAGTACAGTCTCAGGTCTGGTAGCGTGATTCCTCCTGCTTTGTTTTTATTGCTGAGTAATGTTTTGGCTATTTGAGGTTTTTTCTGATTCCATATAAAACGAAGTATTTTTTCAAGATCTTTGAAGTATGACAATGGAGCTTAATTTATAAAACCACCATCAAATCCCGATTATTTCTTTCCAGAAATATAAATGATAACATAATGATTTTATTTCATTTATTTATTAGACAGAGTCTCACTTTGCTGCCCTCGTTAGGGTGCTGTGACATCATAGCTCAAAGCAACCTCAAACTCTTGGGTTCAAGTGATTTTCTCACCTCAGCCTCCCAAGTAGCTGGGACTATAAGCACCCGCCACAACGCCTGTCTATTTTTAGAGACAAGGTCTTGCTCTGGCTCAGGCTGGTCTGGAACTTGTGAGTTCGGGCATTCCACCCACCTTGGCCTCCCAGAACATCATGATTTTAAGCATTTTTACTTAAGATGTGTTAGTAATAAGAATTTTTAAAATGGTGATGAGAACAGAGGGATTTCTTTCTTTCTTTCTTTTTGTTGAGACAAACTCTTACTATGTTGCCCTAAGTAGAGTGCTGTGGCGTCACACCTCACAGCAACCTCAGACTCTTGGGTTTAAGATATTCTCTTGCCTCAGCCTCCCAAGTAGCTGGGACTATAGGCACCTGCCACAACGCCTGGCTAATTTTTGTTTCAATTGTCATTGTTGTTTAGCTGGCCTGGGCCGGGTTCAAACCTACTGGCTTGGGTGTATGTGGCCGGTGCTGTAACTACTATGCTACAGGTGCCAAGCCTTTTTTTTTGTTGTTGTTTTTTGTTTTAATGTGGCTATGTTTGGAAGAAAACATAGGGTTTTTACTAATACTAATTTCAGATACCATTGACATTCCAAGCATATGTCCACCGAAGTGAATCATAGAATTGAGCTGATTTAGGCTTGGCGCTTGTAGCTCAGCAGCTAGAACGCCGGCCACATACACCAGGGGTGACGGGTTTGGCAAACAACAATGACAACTACAATAAAAAAATAGCCAGGTGTTGTGGTGGGTGCCTGTAGTCCCAGCTACTTGGGAGGCTGAGGCAAGAGAATTGCTTAAGCCCAAGAGTCTGAGGTTGCTGTGAGCTGTGATGCCATGACACTCTACCTAGGGCAATATAGTGAGAGTATGTCTCAAAAAAAAAAAAAGGAAATGGAGCTGATTTAATATATTATTTGAGTTCTTTATGAAACTGTTATAAATTTAAGATTTAGGTAAGATTTAACATCTGCAAATGAAATTTAAAGTAGATGTGTTTAGTATAATACCACCATATTATAGAATTCTACCAAATACATTCCTATTTTGGTTTTAGAGACATCAAATAAAACATAAGTGTATGTTTTGAGAAAATAAGATTTAAATATATCTCCTGCGAAGAAAATTACTTTTAAATGCCATTTAAAAATTATTCCTGTCATATAAATCCTATTAATGTTAAACTACTTTGAAGCCTAAAAATGATTTTTAAATATTTGTTTGTAGAATTTGCTATATATAATTCCTACATTATTTTATTGTCATAAGAAAAATTAGATATAAAGGTAATATAATTTTTTTCCTATTTATCTATAGATAACACAGATGAAGTTGAAGTTTCTCAAGGAAATATCGATCAAGTTGCTGTTGTGGCCACTAATATTCTGTTTTTTGTGGTTCTATTTATCTTTGCCCTTTTTGAAACGTAAGTTTTATTCTGTCTTCCTCTAAATCAGATTATGTATTAATGTGTATTCTGTTGCTTGCTGCAGTGTTAATTAAGCAGATAGATGTTATTTAAAACTTTATGTAAGTCATATTTTTCTTACCATAACATAAAAAGTGTATGTATTAGTTACGTTTTTTAACTTGAATGTAGTTCATTCTTTATCCATAATCTTATTACTTTACCTTACTTTTTTATTAAGGAATCTGTTTCACTAATATTTCCCCTCTCATCTGAGTTTTATGATAAACATAGTCATAAAATGTTAATGTATAATTCATAAAATGTTAATGTATAATTCAGCTTAAAGTCTATTATATCATGATTACTACCTCTGACTGTCATCCTTTATAACTGTGTCCTTCCTTGGCAAGTTTATTTAATCCCTAATCTTGAAAAAAAATCTAGTATATTGCAAAATTTCTGCCTTGTGTAGGCTTTATTGACCTTTATTTATCATATGGCCCTTTTTAATCTTCTAGGCATGCATGGTGGCTCACACCTGTAATCCTAGCATTCTGGGAATCCGAGGAGGGTAGATTGCCCAAGTTCATGAATTTGAGACCAGCCTGAGCCAGAGGGAGAAGTCGTCTCTAAAAATAGCCAGGTGTTATGGTGGGCATCTGTAGGCTTAGCTACTTGGGAGGCTGAGGCAAAAGAATTGCTTAAGCCCAAGAGTTTGAGGTTGCTGTGAGCTATGATGCCATGGTTCTCTACTGAGGGTGACAAAATGAAACTGTGTCTCAAAAAATTTTTTTTTCCATTAAATTATAAAAATAGTACATTCGTGTTGTAAAAATTCTAAACATTACACTGTATTTCTACATCTACTCTTTTATTTTTACAAACATTTTTTTCTGTGCAACTCCTAGAGTATGTATGTGTGTGTTTGTATTTATGAAACTCACGTAGACTATGTGATATTATCATTTGACAACTTCATGTATTCCCTTATCAGTACATTATGACATTTTGCTTGATGTTTTTTATTTTTCAAATTACTGGGATACATGAAAGTTTCAACTCATCTTAGTTTTGGGGTGATTTTTAATTGTGGTAAAACATACATAACATCAAATTTACCATTTTATTTTATTTATTTTAGAGACAGAGTCTCACTTTGTTGCCCTCAGTAGAGTGCTGTGGAGTCATAGCTCACAGCAATCTCCTCAGCCTCCCAGAGTGCTAGGATTACAGGCATGAGCCACCGCGCCCAAATTTACCATTTTAACTACTTTTAAAGTATACCACTCAGTGGTATTAAGTACATTTACAATGTTGTACAATCATGACCATTATTCATTTTCAGAATCTTAAACAGGAACTCTATAACCAATAAACAGCACCTCCCTGTCTTCCTTCCACCAAGCCCCTGGTACCTGGTAACCTTTATTCTACCTTCTGTCTGTTATGAATTTGCCTATTTTAGGTACCGCATATAAGTTGAATCATACAATATTTTTCTTTGCTGTCTGCCTTGTTTCACTTAGCATGATGTTTTCAAGGTTCATCATGTATCATAATTTCATAATGTTTTATGGCTAAATAATAGTCCCTTAGAGGTATATACCACATTTTATTTGTTCGTTTATCTGTTGTTGGGTTATTTACACCTTTTAGCTATGGCGAATAATGCTGCTCTGAACATCAATATATGGTATAAAGAATAAGTAACTATTGTAATCTCTACTTTCAATTCTTAAGGTATATCCTGTTTTTTTTTTTTGTTTGTTTTTTTTTTTTTTGCAGTTTTTGGCTGGGGCTGGGTTTGAACCCATCGGTATATGGGGCCGGCACTCTATTCTTTGAGCCACAGGTGCCACCCTATATTTTTTTTTTAGAGATAGAGTCTCAAGCTGTCACCCTGGGTAGAGTGCCATTGCATCACAGCTCACAGCGTCACAGCACACAGCAACCTCAAACTCTTGGGTTTAAGAGATTCTCTTGCCTCAGCCTCCCAAGTAGCTGGGAGTACAGGTGCCCACCACAACACCTGGCTATTTTTTTGTTGCAGTTGTCATTGTTGTTTAGCAGGCCCAGGCTAGGTTCAAACCTCCCAGCCTTGGTGTATGTGGCTGGCACCCTACCCACTGAGCTATGGGCACCACCTGATTATCCAGACTTTTGTTTAACATTTTTTTTTTCTTTTTGAGACAGAGTCTCACTTTGTGCCATTGTTAGAGCGCGATGGCATCATAGCTCAAACAGCAACCTCAAACTCTTCGGCTCGAGTGACCTTCTTGCCTCAGCCTCCTGAGTACCTGGGACTACAGATGCCTGCCACACCCAGCTAGTTTTTCCATTTTTACTAGAGACAGGGTTTTGCTTTTGTTCAGGCTGATCTCGAACTCTTGAGCTCAGGAAACCCATCTGCTTCAGCCTTCCAGAGTGCTAGAATTACAGGCATGAGCCACCGTGCCTTGCCTATTCTGTTTAACTTTTTGAAAAACTAACAAACTGTTTTTTGTATTAGCTCACCTGATTTCAAAGTTTTATCTGTTTATTTTTACTTGATTTTCTAGAAAGATACAATTTCAAAATTTTAAATGGTGTTGTTCTTTTAAAAAATATTACACAAAATATAAATCTCATTTTATAGTCCGTTAATAGAAGGTAGGAAAAGAAGCTTGCCAAGGAAAGACACAGTCATAAAGGATGACAGTCAGAGGTAGTAAGAAAAATGTGTAAAGTCCAAGGTAGGGATGGAAGAGATTGAGAAAAAGTAAAAAAGTCCAGTAAGTTCTAATAACTTAATAATAGTGACATTATTGCATTGAACAGAGACCAATTTAATCCAAAATGTAACCATGATTATTTAGTTATATTAGCATGGTAGGAGTTACAATTGGTTTGGTTTGTTTCTTTTTCTGATTTTTTTAGAGTTTTTGCCAAAGTGACTATGTTATATAATTAAGATAAACATTAAAAAAGAAAAACATGACTAGGCAAACTTAGTAGCTTCTGTATATAACAAAATGTGCTTAAAATATCTTCAAACTTTTGCTTATCTAGGTCTGGTGTCAATGTTAAAAGGGATGAAAATTCTTGAATGTGTAGGTATCATTACTAAAGCTTCTATTTTACTTTAAGTATAATAATTACTATAATTTAAATAAAATAAAAATAATTTCTCTTTTATTTTTCTTAGCATCATTACTCCACTAACAATGGATATGTATGCCTGGACTCAAGAACAAGCTGTATTATATGATGGAATAATACTTGCTGCCCTTGGAGTTGAGGCAGTTGTTATTTTCTTGGGGGCTAAATTACTTTCCAAAAAGTAAGTTTAATGTTTTTGGTTTTGTGTCAAGTCTATTTTTTAAAAAAAATAAAACATGAAACAGAGTTAACAATGCAAACGAATGTGCTAATAAAATCATTTAAAGCTTTTCTCTCATTATTTATTAGTTGTAGTCCTTGAAAGTTTACAAACATGTTAACAATTTATTAGGATAGTATATTTCTATGCCCTATGGCATTTCTTTGGTGAAGCAAAATATATTACATAGTAAATTATTGTCTCCTTTTATATATTATGTATATGTAATAAAATATATTTATATATTATGTATATGTAATATATATAATTATATAAGAAATTGTTTTAGTTTTTAACAAGTATTTCATAAAGCATTGTTCTCCTGTATGATAATATATGCTATGTAATACACAAGATTCAATGGTTAAGTTTGGAAAATTCTGGTTAAGATTATCTTATTTATTGTACAACTTCTAAGTCTTCAATGTATATACACTGTATCATCATCATGGCAAGTACAGTTCGTAGCATCTCTCAGTTGTTTGACTGCAGAACTCTTTTTTAAACACACTGTTTAATTTCAGTTCTTTTCTATTTCTTTTTATTAAGAGGATATTTTTATTGATATATAATAGATGAACAATTTTTCAGGGTACATATGAAAATTTGATATATTCATAAAATGTGTAAAGATCAAATGAAGATAATCAGGATACCCATAACCTTAAATATTTATCTCTTCTTTATGAATTACTCTAGCTGTCTTGAAATTTTAAGGTAGATTAATGTTAGCTATGGTTACCCCACTGATCTATCAAACACTAGGTCTTAGTCTGTCTGTGTATTTGTATCCACTAATCCGCCTCACTTCATACTCCCTACCACAGCCTTCCCAGACTTTAGTAACCATCAGTCAATTCTCTATGTTCATGAGTTTCACTTTTTTAGATCCCGCATATGAATGAGAAGATGCTCAGCTTATTTCTTGTAATAAAACAATCTCCAGTTCTATAGATGCTACTACAAATGATGGGATTTTATTTTTTTATGGCTGCATAATATTCCATTGTATATCTATACTACATTTTCTCTATCTAGTTATTCATTAATGGGCGCATAGGTTGATTCCATATTTTAGCAATGTGAATAGTGAATAGTGTTGAGATAACATGGGAGTGCAGATGTTTCTCCAATATATTGATTTTCTTTCTTTTGGATATATATCCATTAGTGGAATCATTGAATCATATGGTAGTTTTATTTTTAGGGACAATTCCGTGCTCTTTTTTCTATAGGAGCTGTACCAATTTATATTCCTGCCAAATGTGTGAAAGAATTCCCCTTTCTTTACATCCTCACCAGCATTCTCACCACATCCTCACCCAATCTTTTTGGTAAAAGCCATTTTAACTGGGGTGAGATGATATCTCATTATGGGTTTGATTTGCATTTCTCTGATGATTAGTGATGTTAAGCAGTTTTTTCATATACCTATTCGTCATTTGTATGTCTTCTTTTGAGAAATGTCTATGCCAAGAATAGTTCTTTAAAAAAATCATTTTGTAGAAGTATAATTGAAAGGAACACACTTTAGGAAAAATGCTTGCATAAAATTAAATTCAGTCACATAGTCTAAGGTGGAACCTTAGCTGATGAATTTAAACAGCTCTAATGACTTAATTCCTTAAAATGCAGATAATTCTCAATTTATGATGGGGCTATATACCAACACACCTAATGTAAATTGGAAATGTAAATAGAAAATGTATTTAATACATCTAACTTGCCAAACATTAGAGCTTAGCAACTTTAAGTATGCTCAGAGCACTTACATTAGACTTCAGTTGGGCAGAATCATCTAACACAAGGCCTATCTTACAATAAAAATGTTGAATAGGTCATGTAATTTATTGAATGCAGTGCACCATAGCATATGTATTGGTGGCAGACAGGAACTGCCTGCCGCTTCCCAGGACTATGAGAGAATCTCGTACCACACATCACTAGTCTTGGGAAAAAACAAAATTCAAAGTATAATTTCTACTGAATACCTATTACTTTCTCACTTTCCATTTTTTATGAAATAGAAAAATTTTAAACTTAGCCATTAGATGGTGGAGACTGTACGTTTATAAGGTTCTAAAATAAAAAATATTGAGCACTATAAGGTGCTATAAGGGATACTACCAAGACTCCTGCCTTACGCAGCCAAGTATGGGGATCAAGATATAGTCTCTTTTCCTCTGGTCACTCTATTGTGACTCTATTGTGACTCTTGGGGTCAGAGCAGATGTGCCAAGCAGCAGGGGACTGTAAACTTCCTCACGTCCCAGCTTGGCACAGCTCCCAGCTGTGATGTGGGTGGCTGCCCAATCCAAGTTAAATAATAGTAAATGCATTACATCTTGCTACAGAAGTAGAGCAGTTTAGCCAGAGTAGGAGCCTGTAATCCCAGGCATTAGGGAGGCTGGGGCAGGAAGAAGGCGTGAGTTTAGGAGTTGGAGACTGTGGTGAGTTACAATTGTAACATAGAGTGAAACTTCATCTTTTTCTTTTTCTTTTCTTTCTTTCTTTCTTTTTTTTTTTGAGACAGTATCTCACTATGTTGCCCTCAGTATAGTGCTATGGTGTCATAGCTCACAGCAACCTCAAACTCTTGCACTTGAGCATTTCTCTTGCCTCAGCCTCCCAAGTAGTTGGGACTACAGGCGCCCTCCACAATGCTTGTCTATTTTTTGGTTGTAGTTGTTATTGTTGTTTAACAGGCCCTGGCTGGGCTCGAACCCACCAGCCTCCATGTACGTGGCTGGTGCCCTACTCACTGAGCTACGGGTACCAAGCCTGAAACTTCATCTTTTAAAAAACATTTTATAGGACTGGGCATGGTGGCTAACCCCTGTAATCCCAGCAATCTGGGAGGCTGAGGTGGGTGTATCGTCTAAGCTCATGAAGTCAAGACCAGCCTGAGCCAGAGCAAGACCCCCTCTCTAAAAATAGCCAGGCATTATGGCAGATGCCTGTAGTCCCAGCTACTAAAGAGGCTGAGGCAAGAGGATCACTTAAGCCCAAGAGTTTTGAGGTTACTGTGAGCTGTGATGCCACGGCACTCTACCAGAGGTGAAAAGTGAGACTTTTTGAGACAGAGGTAAGACTCTGTCTCAAAAATAAATAAATAAATAAAAATAAATAAAATAAAATTTTAAAAAAATTGGAGGAAGAGGAGGAAGAGGAAAAAGATGAAGAAGGCAATGTTGCTAATATATTAATACATTTGTATACAGTGTCCAATTCCATACCCTAAAAATACATGTTTTCTAGCTCCAAGGGGAAGCCAGTAAATACATACATGAAGCCAGGTAATGATAAGTACTACCAAGAAGAACAGAACAAAGGAAAAGTGACAAGGGTGGGGCTGGGGGGTGGGGAAGTGTTGTAGTTGATAGACTGGTCAAGGAAGGCATGTCTGAGGAAGTTAGATTCAAGCAGAGACCTTAGTCAGGTTACCAAACAGCCATGCAATGTCCTGGAACTCTCTTCCCCAGAAGACTGAGCTTCTTAACGTTCAAGGAACAAGCAGGGAGGCTGTTTTGACCAGAGCAGAATGAGAGAAAAGGCAAGTGATGGGTCAGCTTGGAAAGATATGAAGCCTGTTGGTATTCTGAGGGTGAATGGAAATCTTTGGGGTTTTTCTTTAGTTGGTTTATTTTTTATATTTGTTTTGTTTTGGAATCCTTCTGTTTTGTTTTTATGTTTTATTGTGCACAATTTCCAGCATATACAAAGATCTAGAGAGCAACATGTACTGAATCTCTAGTATCCGTTATCCAGCTTCAAGCAGTCTTGGGCACTTGGACAATCTTGTTTCATCTGTATCTCTGCTACATACTTTTCCTGGCACCTGAGTTGTTTTGAAGCTGATTCAAGACATCATTTCATGTCTTCCATAAATATTTCAGCATATACATATATATATATATATATATATATATATTTCTGAATGTGATGACATTATCACATCTAAAAACTTAACAATGATTTCTTAATATTTTCAACTATCCAGACAGTATTCAGTTTTTCTTTCTCCTCTATCTAGAGTTTTATTTGTTTTGTTTTGTTTTATTTTGGTTCTCTTTGTGTTCACTTGACTCAGGCTCTTAAGTTTCTTAAGTCTCTTTTAATCATTAGAGTTTCTTCTCCATCTCCATTTTTCTTTCTCTTTTCTCCTCTTACAAATTGAAGACACCAGGAGGTTTGCACTATAGTTTCCCACATTTTGGGTTTTGCTGATTGCATCACTGTGGTGTTTTATTATAAAAATGTTCCTCTGTTTGTTGTATTCTTTAAAACTGGTACTTAGATCTAGGAGCTTGATGAGATTGGATTCAAGTTTTTGGAGGGAATACTTTATAGTAGTGTTATGTGTTTCTATCAGAAGATATATAGTGTTTTATTTATCTCTCTCTCTCTTTTTTTTTTTTTTTTTGCAGTTTTTGGCCAGGGCTGGGTTTGAACTTGCCACCTCCGATATATGGGCCCAGTGCCCTACTCCTTTGAGCCACAGGCGCCACCCTGTCTCTTCTTAATATTTAAGAGGCCATTGATTATTCCATAGATCTATTAAGTTATTAAGGGATCATTGCAAAATGTTAGTATTCTAATTCTATCCTTTATTTATTTGCCTGTGAATTTTCTATGAAGAGAAACCTGAGCTACAGCTTATATAGAAAAGACAGGACAAAGGCTTGGTTCTTTCCATTTATCTATGTATATATGTATGTATGAATTAATGAGATAGGGTCTCACTCTGTTGTTCAGGCAGGATTCAATGACACTATCACAGCAAACTGCAACCTCAAACTCTTGGGCTCACGCAATCCTTCTCCTAAGCCTTCCACTGAGTTGGGTCTGCAGGCATGTGCCACTAAGCCTGGCCGTTCCTTTTGTTAACAGTTCTTTTAATTAATGAATTTTTTCCCTTGCATCCTTGAAAAGCAACCAATGAGTATTTTATTTTAACATAGTCCGATTTCATAGATTGTAACACTTTCATGTGTTTCTGTATGTTGCCCTTATTATTCCTTTTTGGTGTTCACATTGTCATGTTTTTTACTAGCTTCTTCAAATTGGCTGAGTCATTTTATCTTGACCCATTAGTCACAACTAGCTTCTGTGCCTTTTAGTGTGCAAAAATTTCCAGTTTCATCATCTACATTTTCTGTCCCAGACCTGAAATCAGCCATTTTTCAGTAGTGTCCTGGTTCTTTTTAGTGGGAAATTACATTTAGCATTCATATTAATTGATATACTACTGAAAGTATCAAGATGTTATTTTACTTATAGTTTTTTTTTTTTTAGAGACAGAGTCTCACTTTGTTGTAGAGTGCTGTAGTGTCACAGCTCACAGCAACCTCCGGATCTTGGGTTTAGGGAATTCTCTTGCCTCAGCACTCCCAAGTAGCTAGGACTACAGGCACCTGGCTATTTTCTTTCTTTTTTTTTTTGCAGTTCAGCAGGCACTGGGTTTGAACCCGCCACCTTCAGTATATGGGGCCAGCGCCCTACTCACTGAGCCACAGGTGCTGCCCTACTTATAGTTTTTTTAATTATAAAAGTATTGAAACATACCATGTTTCATTTCAAAATTATAAAGTTTCTTTTCTTTAACAGGATTGGCGAACGTGCTATTCTACTGGGAGGACTCATCATTGTCTGGGCAGGCTTCTTTATCTTGTTACCGTGGGGAAGTCATTTTCCCAAAATACAGTGGGAAGGTATGGCCATACCTAATTCTATAATTTTAGCTTTTGTTGTTCATCTAAAATTAACAAGTAAGGTACTGTACTAATCTTATTTTTACAGATTTACATAATAATTCAATCCCTAATACCACATTTGGGGAAATTATTATTGGTCTTTGCAAGTCTCCAAGAGAAGATCACAATGAAAGTTCAACTGGTTGCCCAATTGAACAAGCCTGGTGCCTCTATACCCCAGTGATCCATCTGGCCCAGTTCCTCACATCAGTTGTGCTAATTGGAATAGGCTATCCAGTCTGCAACTTGATGTCCTATACATTGTATTCAAAAATTATAGGGCCAAAACCTCAGGTAAGCCAGCTACCCTGACATTGTGATTATATAAAATATACTTGTAAGCACTTACATTTTTTGCTACCATTCCCTGTTTTTATATAGGCTGATTTGGGGGGGTTATTTTTTTAATCATACTCAGCATTTTAAGTTAAAAAACCCAACCTTTTATAAAGTATTTAAAAAATTTATATGCTGAAATTTGACAAAGAGTACCCTAAGTTAGAACTCAAAGGTGTCTTAAACTCAGAGATTATGGAGGACAAAATAATTTTCACAGAAAAGAAAAATATGAAGCATAAATTTCTGAACCATATTCTTTAACTAGCCAACAGTTAGGGAACCAAGAGAGATAGCAAAATTTGTCTGTGTGTAGTCTTTTTTTTTGAGACAGAGTCTCATTTTGTCACACTAGGTAGAATGCTGTGGTGTCATAGGTCACAGCAACCTCAAACTCCTGGGCACAAGTGATCCTCTTCCCTCAGCATCCCATGTAGGTGGGTCTCCAGGTGTGCACTACCATACCTGGTTAGTTTTTCTATTTTTAGTAGAGCTGAAGTCTTCCTGTTGCTTAAACTGGTCAAGCCACACCTGAGCTCAAACACTCCACCCTCCTTGGCCTCCCAGAGTGGCCTATCTAGTCTTAAATTCATCTGGCCCCATGGTAATTAGTAAGAGATGAAAATACCACACACACTCGAGTATAAGCCGACCTGAATATAAGCCGACCCCCTTAATTTTACCCTAAAAACTGGGAAAACTTAGTGACTCGAGTATAAGCCAAGGTGGAAAATGCAGCAGCCACTGGTAAATTTCAAAAATAAAAATATATACCCAAAAAAATTACAATAATTGAGGAATCAGTAGGTTAAATGAAACATACCACATTAACCCATAGTATTC
>CAUYPK010026184.1:0-13084 GCA_963574355.1 Loris lydekkerianus | reverse complement strand
TGGTTGGGTGCATAAATATTAATAATTGAGATCTCATCATATTGAGTATTACCTTTAACCAATATGAAGTGTCCATCCTTATCCTTAATTATTTTGGTTGGTTTAAAGCCTATTGCGTCTGCGAACAGGATTGCAACGCCTGCTTTTTCTGCTTTCCATTTGCCTGGAATATAGATAACCATCCCTTCACCTTGAGTCTATATTTTTCTTTTAATGTAAGATGCAATTCTTGGATGCAGCAGATATCTGGCTTGAGTTTTTGTCAGCCAACCTGTGCCTCTTCAGAGGACAGTTTAAACCATTCACATTAATTGAGAATATTGATAAGCCTTTCAAGAGTCTGGTGGACATTTTTAATCCTTTTGCAACTGTGGAAGGTGGAATTTGATCAAAATTTTCTGGATGGGTTTGCTTTTGTGGTGGAGGATTACACTGATCTTTATGGATCAGTCTTAGACCTATGGATAGGTCTAAGAATATCCTGGAGAGCTGGTTTACTTACGGCAAATTTCTTCAACATGTGAATTTCATTGAAGTATTTAATTTCTCTGTCATAAATACAACTCAGTTTGGCTGGGTACAGGATCCTGGGTTGAAAGTTATTTTGCTTTAGGAGAAGTCGATGACCATCCTCTTGTAGCTTGAAAGGTTTCGGCAGAGATCTGTAGTTATTCTAATATTCTTCCCCTTGTAGGTGATGGTTTTCTTTCATCTGGCTTCTTTCATAATATTGTCCTTCATATTAACTTTAGTGAAACTGATTATGATGTGTCTGGGGAATGTCTTATTCGGGTTGAGTCGTGCTGGAGTTCTGAAACTGTCTGCTATCTGAATTTCAGAATCTCTTGGCATGTCTAGAATGTTCTCCTTCATAATCTCATGGAGAAGACACTCTGTGCCTTGTGAAGCCACTTCATCACTTTTGGGGATCCCTATAAGACGAATATTGGTTTTCTTCGAATTATCCCAGAGCTCTCTAAGAGAGTGATCTGTTAGTTTGGGAGTTCGAAAACTTTGTCTTCAATGTCAGAAATCCTTTCTTCTGCTTGCTCCATTCTGTTACTGAGGGATTCTACTGTGTTTCTCAGATCTTTGAGGGATTCAACTTCTTGTCTCAATGTGTCAAAATCTTTGGTCATTTGGTCTTTGAATTTGTTGAAATCTTGAGATATCTTTTCGGTTACTGCTTGGAGTTCTAATTCGATCTTATTTGCTGTCCAGATTCTGAATTCGATTTCTGACGTCTCAGCTATTTGTTTGTGCATGAGATCTTGTGCTATGTCTGCCCCATTGATCCTTGGGGGAGTTGATCTACTCTGATTATTCATATTGCCAGAGTTTTTCTGTTGATTCTGCCTCATGATTGTTTTTCACCGTTGCCTCTGGCCATCCACAGAGTTGGGGAGGTGTCTCTTCAAGATTAGACCCCAGTGGGATCACTCTATTCTTGCTGGATCTTTGTAGGGAGTGACCCTGTGTAGTTCCTCGGGGGCTGCTCCAGCTACAGAGTTCTGGTTGTAGAAGCAGTTCTGGCTTGTGACACACCCAGATCCACCATCTGGGCAGGAGGTGGTGCGCACAGTTCTGGGAGTGCCTGGTGCCAGTGACTTTGGCACAGAGAGCCCAAGGCTCCAGCAGTCTCTGGCCAGGAGAAGGGCTCTATGCAGAAGCAGGGAGGGCTCCAGAGTGCACGCAGCTACCAGAGTCCCTGGCCAGATAAGCAGGCCAGTCTGGAGGCTGGGAGGACACAGAAGGGAGGACACAGGGTTGTGCAGCTCCCGCAGTTCCTGCTTAGGGCATGCAGAGGCCCAGTGGGTCCGGGGTGTGGGTCGGGGGTCACAGCATAGCTCTTATGGAGGTCTTGGCAGCACCAAGTCCAGGAGTTTAATGTTGCTATGAACTGTGATGCCACAGCACTCTACCCAGGGCAACAGCCCGAAGCTCCAGTGTGCCAAAACCCTCTCATTCTGCCCCTAGGGTTTAAGGCTGTGAGGCAGCTCAGTCCCCGCCCTTAGGCTGCTCAGTCACTAGGTTACTACGTCCCACCTGATCCTTGCTGTGCGACCCTGAGGGTGGAGCTTGCTGGCCTCAGCTCCCTGTGGCCCAACCCAGCGGCTCAGTCTGGGGCCCTAGACAATGCCCAAAGTTCTCTGCACTCCTGCTCAAGCTCTCCCCAAGGCAGTTCAACTGAGTGCCAAGTCCAAAAACCCCGAAACAGTTCCCAGGTAAGGCCTTTCCGGTTTGCAGTCTCACTGCTGCTTGTACTTATGGTTGCCGGCGGGATTAGGTCGATCGAACACACACAACCGCTTGCCAGTTTTCCACTGTTTTTGTCCTCCTCTTGGGGTCCAGAAGTCCCTTGCTGACTTCCTGTATCCTCAAAGGGATGATTATAGGCAGATCCCACCAGCCAGAGATGCCTGGAGCCTTATCTCCCCAGACTCACTGTGCCCAGTTGCAGGGAAGCTGTTGCTCAGCCACCATCTTTAATCTGTCCTCTCAAGTCAAAATTTTGTCAACACGCTTTCAAAATTTTGGTACAGCTATCTTTAATTGTGTAAATGTACTTTGAGTCAGGGGGCAGTTTCCTATAACAAGCTTTGAAAATAAATTATTTATCTGTGAGAAATGGATGGTCCACTGAGAACCAATGCCATGTGTTTCTCTAGAGAAAGGACAGCACCTAACAGCTTACACAGGGAAAGGACTGAGTCATTTCTTCATGGAAAACTTTCACATCCACCTTTATGTGTCATCCAAAAGCTGAGTTACTCGAAATCATCTCCCACCAAGATGAAAACGCTGCACAGACAGGTAGACTCATAATACCAAACTGAGTCATAAAAATTATAATGACACATAATGTTTCTCCACACAGCTGCTTTGCAAGGCTGTGCTATGAATCACACAGGTAATCTGAAGATCATTCCCCTCAACACACAATTCCTTATTTAACAACTTGTCAGTCATTAAGAAGTATATGAAAATCATCCAAATTTATGAAAATGGGGTTATTTTCCAAGTCATTCCCTGAAATCAGTTTTCATGTAAACAGCTTAATAGTAAAGAATAATATGACATTAAGCCAACAACCCAAAGTTTTGAGACACTCACCCAGGAAACTTCTAAGTGAATTTTTAAATGAATGCTTTATAGTAACATCACACTAAAAAATATTTAAATAGGTGCTACCCTATACTTTGTCTCTAATGATTTGATAGATACATTCATCACCAGGTTAAAGTTTGAAAATTAAATGTGAACTCTAGAAGTACTTGGGTCCCACAGAAAGCCCAGCAGCTCTGATAATATTCAGGAGACAAGAGAGCCTGGGAGCTTAATGGCCAGAGTCCCCCGTCAACTGCACATCATGGGATGGATGAAGCAACTCCCAAAATGGTGAGATGTAGGACTTATACTTGGTTGCAATTATCCTTGCTTGGAAATTATTTGATAATAATCGCCAACAACCACCTAGTGCTAGGACAATGCCAGGCACTAAGTCTACTGCCTCACAGATGTTAATTTACTACCCTATGAGGTAGGTACCATTATTATCCTCATTTTACCACAGAGGAAACTAAAGAACAGAGAAGACATATGGCCAGTCAGCAGTGGCAGAGCCATAATGGAAGCCCAAGTTTACCCCTTGGCCATTGCACCCTTTGGCCCTTTAAAAGTAAACACTTTTTTCCCAACCACTGTAGTTGGTTCCTCAGAATCTATGCAACTAACACATACTAGTACTGAAAGAAAAGGAGGTATTTCCCCTAGACACCTCCATGCTGGCACACTCCATCCCCAGGCTTACCCCTGCCCACGTTACCATAGTGCTATTCCAAGTAGAATTTGAGAGACAGGTCAAAGAAAAGCATTTACCATCTGTCAGGGAAACAGTGAAAGACTTTGAAATCAACCCAAAAAAGTCTAACTCACCCCTTGCAGGCTATCTTTGCCTTGCACTGTCTTGGAGCAATTTATAAGCCTGTATGTTATAGAAAACTGATACAAATGCAAATAGTTCAAGACCATAAAAATGGATATTGTGCCTGTAAAATCCAATTGATAATTTCCCTGTCATTAGACCCATTTGCATCTACTTATAAACTCATTTTTCAGCATTCCTTCGAATCATTTGTAACATCTTACCAGTGCCCACTTGGATTAATACGTTAAATAAAATCTGACACCTATCCATTTCTTATCTATATGAGTCATGATTATACCTCATCTAAAAAATACCTTTTCACATGGATTTCTGAGAAGAGAATCAATTTAGAGTCCAACAAGGGACTCAACCACAATATTCCAACACTGTATTATCATCACTTTGAGTGCAAACATCATGTTTCTGTGATGATCTTACTGTCTGAATCTTGGACCCAAACTGTGCTGTCATTTTGGAATTCCAAGTCTGATAGTGACACAAAAGCATTAAATTCTGTTCTGAAAAAATTTTTAAAAAGCAAGTCTAAGCATTTAGGAGAAATTATGTAATATTACCCCCAAACAAATGTAAGACATAACTATTCTGGTACCATTTTGTTTACTCGTAACCCTACAAGGATAATTATCTTCCCATTAAGGAAGAGAAGAATAAATAACACTCTCATCTGGCTCAGTTCTCAGATGAGACTGGCCCACCGCTGAGTGGATTTCTACAGTGTGCAGGCACTGGGACAGGATGAACTAGAAGGTTGTTCACAGCTCTAACTGCTACAAAATCGATGAAATCATAGGTCCCAGGCTTATTACTCATAATCAACTAATAATTTCCATTAAGTATAGATTACTGTTCTTTCAAAACTTAAAAATCATCTGTGTGTGCCTCAGTCAATCCAGAAATGCCATGATCTCATGCAGTAACTACATGATTTGCTCACTACCTTTGAGTTAGAAGGTTTGCTCCACGTAACCTGGATCATAGGGGTCCTGTGGCTCTTGAGGAGCTCAGTGTGGCAGAAATGACATTAGCAACCGCCATCCTGAAACAGCTTTGCCTGACTCCCCAGAGTTTAAACCAGAAAAGTTCGCCAAGTACAATGTCATAGCAAACATAGTAAGGGAAGCAAATAACTATTTTCCTGAGGCTGTTTTTACAAATTACTACAAACTGGTTGGCTTAAAATAGAAATTTATCCTCTCACAGTTCTGAAGGTCTCAAGTCTGAAATCTGTGTTATTGGATGTCAGCAGAGTCGCAGCCCCTCTGAATGCTCTTGGGGAAGTCTGTTCCTTGCCTCTTCCACGTACCATGCAGGTGCCTGCCAGCATTCTTTGGCTTGTGGCTGCAGCAGTCCAATCTCTGCCTCCATCTTCACATTGCCTTCGCTTCTGTGCACATGTCAACTCTGTCTCTCTCTCTCTTATAAAGGCTCCTGTGATGGCACGTAGGGCCACCCAGATAATACTGGAAAATAACCCCATCTCAAGATGCTTCCAAGAATCACTCCACAAGGTCCTTTCCCCTTAAGGATCATTCACAAGTGAGGAATTAGGACCTGGTACCTCTGAGGGGACCATTTCTCTGCCTACCACAAAAGGACTACCTACTTACCCACTATACACATGCCTAGAGATATTCTGGAGGAGCACGTAGTGTGTGGTTGTCAGACAGCAATGACTTTCCTTTCCTGAATCCCCTGAACCAAGTACTAGCAACAATGAGCATGCCCCAAGCATCTATTTCAAACATCTATAAGTAGCATCTTACTAGTTTATATCAGCTATTTGAGAATTATCAAGACCCACATTTTAGAGATGGCAAAACTAAAGCTTAGTTTTAGGTACAATAGAAACTCCATAGCTGACCACTTCCCTACACTGACCACCTCCTTAAAATGACCTAATTCTCACAGACCAGCCATGCACCACATGCACTTATCAGTACAGTAGGCCTAGTTCCTTATATTGACCACCTCTTTATGTTGACCAGTTTGTTACAGTCCCCTGGGTGGTCAACTTATAGAAGTTGCACTATGTAACCAACCTAAGATCACAAAGTGAGTGGCAAAGAAATGACTCCAAAGGTTCTTCTGTATCCCAGAGGAAATAAATTGAAGGAAAGCTACCCAATTCTCATCCTCACTAACCACAAGAACTCCTAAAACATGGCCCGGTGTGACCTGACTATAGGCTGGCTCCAACTGATAGGACTCTTTCACATGTGAATGGCAGCCAAGGATAGCTACTCTAACTAACAGGTTCCAGGGACTTCCCTTCCTTCCTCTCTATTGGCCTAGAGTACCCTTTTTCCTTTTTCCTATACTAATTCAACCTACCTACTGTCAGGAACCACATCCTCCCCAATTTATACCTTTGTCCAGTCATAGTATATATCCCATCTCTGGCCACAAGATGAAGCTAATTTTCTTGTCTCTCACTTCCCTGATTGTAGCAATCCAATTTTCTATCTGTCCAACATACCTTCTTTGAAAGACCTTCCTCCCATTCCAAAATACACACCCCCTACCAGTCCCTAAGAGCTGAGTGAGCTGGCCCTGTCTTGTCTGCTCACCTTTGCACCCACAACCCTGGCCAAGCAGAGTGCTCCTCACCACTGGCCATATGAGTGGCTCACGAAGGGAGCATGAACCAAGTTTGGCCAATCAACCATCAGAGTTCTCTCTGGGACTTGTACTAGAGCTCTGCAGATAGGTATAGTACTGTGTCTTCCTCTAAGATCATGAGGCCTCAGGACAACAAAGATCTGGGGCTATCGGTGTGTCATTTTGATGTGACATACAGAAAGACTGTCTGAGAATGAAGACAAATAGAGATCAGGGAGCTGTGACTTGTTGAGATAGACAGGATCCTGACCAGACTGTCATCTGTGCAGCTGTATCTGGTGCTGTGCTCAGAAGGGCCTTGTGCTTGATTTAATACTCTTCCATATTAAAGTTCATAACATTTTTTACAAAGGTTCCCACATTTTAATTTTGCACTGGGCCCTGCAAAAGAAAGAACCAGTTCGGGTGCTGAAATCACCATTTGCATCCCTGGAGATTCAATCAGAATCTCTCTCTCCTGAGGGAGTCCTAAGGCTTTTCCTAAGGCCAATAAAAGCCTTAAGAGTCCCAGTTATCGGACAATAAACAGTCTTCTTTTCCTTAAGCCAGATTATGTGTCTAATTCACATAATTAATTCACAGCTAAAAGATCTGCCAACCACAGCCTCCAAGTCCATCCTCTCTCCCACCACACCCCACAGACACCCACTCCCCTTAGCCTGGTCAGCTCTGCATTAACCTCCAGACAATCCATTTCCTCACGAACATCATCGTATAAGCTCTAGTCTGATCTCTCCCCTGCCTGTCAAGTAAGTGTCTACACTTGCCACAGAACACAGATAAATCAAATTCAATCTTCTATATTTTCAAGATTCACCTAGTGGAGCCCAATAGGGTCAGAAAGGCATGAAATATTCATTTATTGGTTCAAAAAATATTTATTGTATATTTACCATGTACTAAGCACAAGAGAAATAAAAGGAAACTTTTTGCATTTGCAATTGATAGCAGAAACTACCTCTATAAAGGCTCGAATAAGCTATATCCTTCCCTCAGAAACACAGATAGAGAAGCTTAAAGGTGTGAGAAGGTAAAAGAAACCAACCAGAAGCCAGATATGGAAAAGGTGGATAGGAAGACACTCAGTTCTTCCCTGAGGTTTCCAGAAGAAAAGAAAGAGATTAAAAAGAGGTGAATACAAAACCAAGAAGTGTCCTGGTTACACAGGGCCCCATCCATCTGAGAGTCCCCAGTCCTGCCCTCAACAACTCCAGACCCACCTGTCCTAGATGGTTATCTAGGGCCCAATCCAGCTGAGAGTCCCCAGTCCTACCCTCAACATCTCCAGACCCGCCTGTCCTGGATGGTTACATAGGGCCCAATCCACCTGAGAGTCCCCACTCCTACCTTCTACATCTCCAGACCCACCTGTCCTGGATAGTTACACATGGCCCCATCCATCTGAGAGTCCCCCATCCTACCCTTAATATCTCCAGATCCACCTGTCATAGATGGTTACACAGGGCCCCATCCACCTGAGAGTCCCTAGTCCTACCCTCAACATCTCCAGACCGACCTGTCCTGGATGGTTACACAAGGCCCCATCCATCTGAGAGTCCCCAATTCTATCCCTCAACATCTCTAGACCTGCCTGCAGAAACCGCCTACCCCCACCGCACTGGGGGCCTAGAAAGAAGGTCCCTTGAGACATTGAACCCTGAACAAGAATGCCCCTACTCCTAGAGAAACGTCTGAATGTTTGTGATGACACCTATTTGTGTTTGGTTACTGGAATGGGTATTCCTCAATTACATGACCATAACAGGCCATTTAACTCTCCTAAGTGGAATTCCAAGCATGAACTTCAAGCTCATTTTCCCATAAAAAATCTCTAAATATGACAAGTGGGAATAGACTAGGGTAGCACCATTGGTAGCCTTTGGACTGGGTTCCTGTATGAGGCAGAGAAGTGCAGAGATGAAGAGCAGCTAGCCCTGGCTCTCAATCCCACTGTGAGAATTTATCCCTTCTAAGTCTCAGTTCTCTCACCTACAAGATGAAGCTAAGGGTCAGGTGTATGACCAACCTATAATCCTAGCCTTGTGGGAGGCCAAGCAGGAAGGATTGGTTGAGGCCAAGAGTTTGAGACCAGCCTGAGCAATATTGTAAGACCACTGTCTCTACAAAAAAAAATTTAAATAGTTAAGAATAGTTAAAATTAACTATTAAGTATTTAAAATAGTTTAAATAGTAAAAAATTTTAAATAGTTAAAAAATATTTAAATAAATCAACACAGGAAGCTCCTAGATACATAAAGCAAATTTTACTAGAGCTAAGCAAAGAAATAAATAATACCATCATAATTGCTGGGTCATAGCTTGATAAACCCCCACAGTCATAGCTTGATAAACCATGAAAGCAGAAAATAATAATAATAAAAAAAAACCAATAAACTTAAACCAAACTCTAAGTCAAATGGACCTAAAAGACATTTACAGAACAGTCTACCCTAAAACTACAAAATGTACAGTAGCACTTTTGACATTCTCATAACTGATCATATCTTAGGCCACAAAACAGATCCCAACATATTTTAAAAAATTAAAATCATACCATGCACCTTCTCAGACCACAGCAGAATAAAACTAGAAATCAACTACAAAAAATAAAAATACTCAAATCTATACAAAGTCATAGAAATCAAACAGACTGCTACTGAACAATTATTGGATCAAGAATTAAATTAAGAAGGAAAGCAAAAAATTCTTTGAACTGAAAAACAAAGAGGACACAAGCACTGAAAATTTATGGAACATAGGAAAAGCATTCCTCAGGGGAAAATTCATGCCTACATCAAAAAGATTCCAAATTAGCAACCTACTGTCACACCTCAAGGAACTAGCAAAGAAGTAACAAAACAAACCCAAAACTAGCAGAAGAAAAGAAATAACAAAGATCGTATCAGAACTAATGAATTGGAGGAAAAAATACAAAGGATTAACAAAAAGTTGGTTCTTTGAAATAATAAATTAAACTGACACACCCCTTTCTAGATTAACCATGAACAGAAGAGAAAGGATCCAAATAAGCTCAATGAGAAATAAAAAAAGGTGACAACTGGCAGTACAGAAATACAAAGCACCATCCATGAACACAACGTAAACCTCTACACACAGAAACTACAGAACATAAATGAAATGGACAAGTTCCTGGAAACACACAACCTGCTCTCAAGACTCAACCAGGGACAAAGAGAACTCCTAAAAACACCAATAATGAACACAGTGGAAACAGTAACAACACCTCCTTCCCCCAAAAAGCCCTGGGCCAGATGGATTAACAGCCAAATTCTATCAGACCTATAATAGAAAAATTATTCCATTATACTGAGAAGAAGGGAATGCTACTCAACTCATGCTACAAAGCTGGTATCACCTGGACACCAAAGCCAGGGAAGGACAATGACAACAACAACAAAACTGTAGACAAATATCCCTTATGAATACAGATGTGAAAGTCATCAATCAAACGCTAGCAAACCAACTTCAACAGAATATAAAAAAAAAAATAAAAATCCGCCAACATCAAGAGGGCTTCATCCCAGGTACGCAAGGATGATTCAACACACATAAATCAATAAATGTGATTTACCACATAAACAAAAATAAAAATAGGAACCATATGATCATCTCCATAAACACAGAAAGCATTTAGCAAAATCCACCACCCTTTCAAGATAAAAGCCCTCAACAAACTAGGCATAGAAGGAATATATCTCAGAATTATAAAAGCCACACATGATAAACCCGCAGCCAACATCATACTGAATGGGGAAAAATTGAAAGCATTTCCCCTACGAACTAGAACAAGACACGGATGCCCACCGTCACCACTTCTATTCAACATAATTCTGAAAGTCCTAGCCAAAACAATCATGTAAGAGAAGAACCTTAAGGGCATCCAAGTTGAGAAAGCGGAGGTCAAACGATTGCTCTTTGCTGGTGCTGTGATCTAGAAAACCCCAAAGATTCCACCAAGAGTTCCTGGAATTAATAAATAAATTCAGCAAAGCCCCAGGATACAAAATCAATGCAAATACATCAGTATTATTTCTATATACTAATAAAAGCCAAGCTAACAGTCAATGCCATCTTCAAGAGCTACAAAGAAAATAAAATACCTAGAAATATATTGCACCAAAGAGGTGAAAGATTTCTGCAGAGAGGAACTATGAAACTCTGAGGAAAGAAATCACAGAAGATACAAAAAAATGAAAAAATATGCATGATCATGGATCAGAAGAATCAACATTGTTAAATGTCCAAACTCCCCAAGGTGATTGACAAATCCAATGCAATCTTTATCAAGTTATATACTTCACAGATATAGAAAAAAAAATTTTAATTTTACACTTTGTTTAGAACCAGAAAAGAATCCAAATACCCAAAGCAATTTTAAACAAAAAGAACAAATCTGGAGGCATCACATTACCAGACTTCAAACTATACTATAAGACTTTAATAACCAAAACAGCAAGGTATTGATACAAAAATAGAAGACCAATGGAATAAAACACAGGTAAATATAAAAACATTTACCTACAAAGCAAACAATGTACACTGGGGAAAAGAAGCCCTATTCAGTAAATGGTGTTAGGAAATTGGATAGCCACATGCAGAGGAATGAAACAGGACCCAGACCTCTCATAAAAATTAATTCGAGATGGATAAAAGACTTAAATCTAAGGCATAAAAGCCTAAGACTTATAAAGGAAAAGTTAGGAAAAACTCTTCTAGATATTCAGCCTAGGCAAAGAATTTATGACTAAAAGACTCAAATGCAATCATGGCAACAACAAAAACTAATAAATGGAATTTCATTAAACTAAATAGCTTTGCATAAATAAGGAAACAATCAATAGAGCAAATAGACAAACTAAAGAATGGGAGAAAATATTCACAAGCAACACATCCAATAAAAGGCAAATAACCAGAATATACAAAGAACCCAAGCATACCAGCAAGAAAAAACAAACAATTCTATTTTAAAATGGGCAAAATATATGAACAGAAGCTCCTCAAAAGAAGAAATGCTCAATGTCACTGATCATTAGGCAAATGTAAATCAAAACCACAATGAAATATTACCTTACCCAGTTGTAGTGGTTTTGATTAAAAAGCCAACAGTCAAATCAAAGACTCAATGCCATTCACAACAGATACAAAGAAAATAAAATACCTAGGAATATACTTAACCAAGGAGGTGAAAGATCTCTACAAGAAGAATGACAAAATGCTGAGGAAAGACATCAGAGAGGATGCAAACAAATGGAAAAACATATTAGGCTCTTGGATAGGTAGATTCAACATTGTTAAAATGTCTATTCTACCCAAAGTGATTTACAAATTCAGGGCAATCTCCATCAAGTTACCAGAGTCATACTCCACAGATTAAGAAAAAATAATTCTATGCTTCATACGGAACCAGAGAAGAGCTCAAATAGCCAAAGCAATCTTAAGTAAAAAGAATAAATCTGGAGACATCACATCACCTGACTTTAAACTATACTACAAGGCTATAGAAACTAAAACAGCATAGTACTGGTATAAAGGTAGAGACACAATAGAGAATAGAATAGAGAACACAGAAATGAAACCCTCTAGCTACCACCAACTGATTTTCCACAAAGCAGACAAAAACATACACTGGGGAAAGGATGCCCTATTCAATAAATGATGCTTGGAAAATGGGATAGTCACACGCAGAACAATGAAACAGGACTGACCCCACCTTTTATTGCTCACAAAAATTAATTTAAGGTAGATAAAAGCCTTACATATATGGCACAAAAGAGTAAGAATTCTAGAGGAAAATGTAGGAATAATTCTTCTAGATGTCAGCCTAGGCAAAGAATTTATGACCAAGACCCCAATGGCAATCATGGCAACAACAAAAACTAACACATGGAATTTGATTAAACTAAAAAGCTTCTGTACATCCAAGGAAAAAACAACAGAGAAAATAGACAATCAACAGAATAGTAGCAATATTCACATGCTATACATCTGATAAAAAAACTAATATCCGCAAAGAACTCAAGCAAATCATCAAGAAAAACAACCCTATTAAAAAGTAGGAAAAGACATGAACTTGAGAAGTTTATCAAGAAAGACGAATGGCCAATAAATGTGAAAAAAATCTTCAATGTCACTAATCATCAGGGAAATGCTAATTGAAACCACAAATGAGATGTCCCCTTACTCCAGTTAGAATGATTTATTAAAAAGTTCAAAAATGATAGTTGCTGGCATGGATGTAGAGAGAAAGGAACACTTATACACTATTGATGAGACTGTAAATTAGTACAACCCCTATGTAAAATAGTGTGGAGACTCCTCAAAGGACTAAAAGTTGACCTACCATTCAATCCAGCAATCCCACTACTGAGTATCTACCCAAATAAAAGATCTTTTTTTTTTTTTTTTTTTTTTTTTTTGAGCCACAGTATCACTATGTCACCCACAGTATAGTGGTATGGCATAAACCCACACACCAACCACAAAATCTTGGGGTTA
>CAUYPK010026183.1:0-25012 GCA_963574355.1 Loris lydekkerianus | reverse complement strand
CCCACGATTTAAACGATCGGCAGAAATTGTCACGTTTCAAGGTTCGTTCTTCATTGCTTTTGTGCAAACAAAACGATCCTTTTTTGGATCGGATCATCACGTGTGATGAAAAGTGGATTCTCTACGACAATAGGAAATGTTTAGGACAGTGGTTGGACACCGATGAGCCACCCAGGCACTTCCCAAAGGCGAAACCCCACCAAAAAAAGATCACGGTTACTGTACGGTGGTCAGCGACTGATGTGATTCACTATAACTTTCTGCAACCAGGCCAAACCATCACAGTAGAGTTCTATTGTAAGGAAATCAACGAAATGTACCGAAAATTGCGTCAGCAGCAGCCAGCACTGGTCAACAGAAGAGGTCCGATCCTGCTCCACGACAACGCCCGGCCGCACGTCTCACAAATCACCGTCCGAAAATTAAAGGAATTGAGCGTTGAAGTTCTGCCCCACCCACCATACTCCCCAGACCTCTCGCCAACCGACTATCATCTTTTCAAGCACTTTGATAACTTTCTCACCGGTTGAACCTTTGCCAATCAGGACCTAGCAAAAACGGCCTTCGTTGACTTCATCGAATCCTGAGCACCCAATTTTTATGGCGACGGAATTAATCGACTTGTGTTACGTTGGCAAAAGTGTGCTGATTCAAATGGTGCTTATTTCGATTAAATTAAATAAATATTCACTGAGATATTACAGTTTAAAGTAGACTCATAAAAACAGACAAAACTTTTGAAATGACCTAAATACTATAGGGAAGCACACCAGAACTAAAACTTATCTAAGCCCAAACCACATTCACACCCTGTGTTATATTACCCACCCCCAAATTCAAGGTTAAAATCCCTGAATAAACTACAATATCTGCCTGCCTTGAATTAAATGAAGATTTAGCACAAATTTTCAGGTAGAGATTTTTAAAGACTTTGTAAAAATAAAAGAATGCTGAGAGCCCATTGTTGGCATCTTAAAAGAATCCTACCTGGACAGTATGTGTCCAGGCCAGGAGACTTCATAATATTTGAGAAATTACAGATTTCCTCTTTGTCCAGAAATGCCCTACATGATATCTTTAGAGGGATACCTGTACTGGGTAACAACAGACAAGTCACATAATCATTAAGGGCTGAGATTCTGATCCATAAATGAAAAGAATTGGATTAGATGTTCTCGAAAATATCTTTCAGATTTCTGAGTAAAGATTAAAAAACACAAGATTTGGAGTAAAGATGGAAACACACAGCCTTTGTATTTAGACAGAATTGGTTTTGAGTTCTTACCAAGGTCTCTGCTAGCCTATATGGCACCTCTGTTATGAATTAGAAAACCTGTTCACTCAAGGCAGACATAATTATATAGACATAAGCAGATTGAGCCTTTGGGAGAGCAAAGTGTTCCTTCCTTGGAAGTAGGCAGCTCCAAGTCAGGGCTCCAGGCTTAGTCGAGCATAAGCTGCATTCTAGCCCCCACTATCTCCCTCCCTATGCATCTGTTCGCATTGCACAACCACAAGCCATCTTTGAAATGGTGGCTTCAAGCCCATTGCAGGCTCAGACATATTAAAGTTCGGAGTTGGACCATCAAAAAGAAAAGATAATAGGGTTGGGCTAGAATTTAGTAGTTACTTGCCTGTTGATACCTTTCCATGATGTTTTATGGTGGTAAGTGCTGATAGATTGCTGCTACTTAAGAATCCTGGGAGAAATATTACTAATGACCACAAAAATAGAGTACACACTTTACCTCAACTTTGGTGTTAAGAAAACAAGTTCCTCTCATGGAATGAAACTGAAAACACTTGTACCCTTTGAAATAAGCAGTTATTATTGTTCTAATATACTGCATGCCTATTGTGTGTCATGTCTTTTACATGTACCTTGAAAGAGATATCAGTACCGTTTTCATCCAGTCTTGCTCACCGTATAACCCTGGGAAAGTTGCTTGTTCACTCTGGGCCTCTTTTCCTCCTCTAAATTACTCATAGATAGGCTAGATCATCTCTAAAGGTTTTTTCAGGTCTGACTTTCATGACTCTATGGCTCTGTTTCCTTTTAGAAATAAATCAGTTCCCTGAGTCAGGTGGGGAGTGGGAGAGGAGCAGTAGTAGCAACAACAGTGGAGATGGCTGACATTTTCAGGCTTTCTGATCATGACAGAGTTTCTTTAAAGATAAAAAATAAGGGAAGATTTCAGAAAGCATTTCGAGTACTTATAAATGCCAGTTGGACAATCTTATATAATACAACTTACATTACTAGTGACCTTCAGGAATATTGTAAAGTAGCCTTCTCCCAAATTTCACCAAAAAAGAAACACATTTCTGTTTCAACCACTGTATAAGTTCTGTACTAGGTAGTTGAAAATATCCCCTTTTGCACTGGTTTGCATTCTCACCAATAATGATGACAGCACCTGTTTCTCAATAGCCTTGACAACAGAATGTGGTAAGATAATTTAAAATTTTCACCAGTTTAATAGGAGGGAACTAGCATCTTGGTATTGCTTTAATTTGCATTTGTCTAATTATGAGTCAGTTTAAATATTTTTCCTATGTTTGTGGGACATCTTTACACATATATACACACAGACATAAATATGTATATGTGTGTATATATATATATATGAATTGTATGTTCATGTATTTGCCCCATTTTCTATCAAGTTTTTAGTCACTTAGCCATCAATTTAAGAGTTCTTTATATATTCAGGACATTAGTCTTTGGTGATATGGTGCAAAGTATTTCTTCCAGTTTGTCAGTTATCTTTCAACTTTGTTTATGGTGCTTTATCATGCAATTGGTTTTGGTTTCATGTAGTCAAATTTATCAATCTTACATATACTAAATTATTTTTGCATCTGGAATTTGAGTGATAGCTGAGAAATCTTTTCCTACAGCAAAGTTTAAGAGCAATTCACCCTGTATTTTCTTCTAGCATTTCTGTGGTTTAATTTTTACATTTATTTAGCTATTTTGCTTGGAGTTCTTTCTTTCATATAGTGTGAGACGTAGGCTTAATTAAATGACATAATAATATAATATGATCTATATGATAAAATAAACATCTCAGAGTTCGAATTGATAAAAATAAATAATTAAATAAATTAATAAATAAAGGATAAGGGCAGATCTTTCTCACAGAGTTTAAATTAAATAAATGTAAAAGGAATGATATAACTAGAGCATTGTCAATGATCAAACACCATAATATAATTATTACAGTCAAGAAATATTGATGGGAACAATAATTAGTGAACAAAACATGATGGAAAAGCAAATATTTGCGTAATCTCAAAGTATTTCCCAATAAGACACTAATTAATATAAAGGTTAAAATTAGTATCTTTATGTCGGAATGATCTGGTGACACTACATCAACCAAGTGATCAAGGTTAATATCACCAACAAGGATACATAGCAAAATCATGTACCTCTTAATATCATGATGCACTGAGAATAACACCATATCACTTCTGTGTTATCCCTGCCAAAAATTCATGATCTAAATCTAACCATGAGGAAATTTTAGAAAAACTCACACTGAGGAACATTCTGAAAAATACCTAACCAGTACATCTTGAAAGTGCCAAAGTAAAAAAGATAAGAAAAGACTGAGAACTTTCACAGACCAGAAGAGACTAAGGAGATAAGGCAATTAAATGCAACATGAGATCCTAGATGGGATCATCAACCAAGAAAGGGATATTAGTGGAATAACTGGTAAAATATGAATAAAATCTGTAGTTTAGTTAATAGTGTTGCCTCAATGTCTATATCCTAAATCTCAATAATTTTACTATGATAATATAAGAAGTTAAAATTAGGGGAATTGAGTAAATGGTATATAGAAACACTATACTCATCTTGCCATTTCTCAGTAATCCAAAAATTATTTCAAAATAAAAAGTTGCAAAAAGTCCCTTCTTGCCATCTGATATATTCTATCCAAAGTGACCAACTTAAGGAGTGAAGCAGCTTTCTTCATCAATGCTTAGTACAAATGTGTTGCTAAGACAATAGATCACTCAGGCCCAACCTCTAGCTAGTGATTAACCAATCATAGCTGAGTACCAACCCTTCTAAAAACCTTTTCCTCATTACCAAATTGGGATGGTGATGAACAAAAAACAGAAGCTTATGAGCCAGACAAACCAAATTTTCGTTTTTTTGTGCATGTCATAGCTATATGATATTAAGTACTGTAATCTCTTAGAGCCATACTGTTCACTTCTGCCAAATGGAGATAATCCCTACTCTGTCATAAAGTATGATAACAATTTAATGACACACAGTGTTTTCATAATGAATGAGCTATAGTGTAAAGGTGCTTGAGTACCTCAGAGATGCCTAATAAGTAGTAACTATATTATACCAATTGACCTGACTTCTCCTCATAGGATCAATGTGTTTAGAATTATTTAACCTATTTCTGGTGATTAGAGATACCATGATTTACCTTCTCTACCATACTAGAGACCACTGGATCCCTAAAGTAGGAAGTAGGAAGCATTCCATTAAGTTTTGCTATCATTTGTCTCAGTTTATTCCAGCTACTACAACAAAACAGCACACCCATGATGGCTTAAACAAGAAACATTTATTTCTCATACTCCTGGAGGTTGAAAGTACAAGGTCGAGGTGCCATCAAGGTTGAGTTCTGGTGAGAGCTCCCATCTTGGTTAAAGATGGCACCTTCTTGCTGCATCATCTTGTGGCAGATGATGGCAGAGAAAGGAAGCTCGGGTATCTCATCCTCTTCTTATAAGGACATAATCCCATTTTAGGGCTCCACACTCATTACCTCATCTAAATCTAAGCACTTCTCAAAAGCCCCACTTCCAAATGCCATCACATTAGGGATAAGGGCTTCAGTATATGAATTTAGGAGGAACACATGCAATCCATAGCAATGTTATCATCTTTTTAAATTTCAAATGCCATTTTACTTGGTAGATTTAATTTTAAATTTAGAAATAAAAACATTTAAAACACATAAATCTTTTATGAGAAAGGTTGATTTCTTGTTATTTCAGGATATTATTAATATCTCTTATATTTTCCTAAATGTACTATATATTATAGAAATTATGAAATATACTGAATATGTAGTTTTTTTTTCACTTCGCATTTGTATCAATACACTTACAGACTTAGGAAACACATTAAATTTATGATTTTATCTCTATGTAATATTTTATCAGAGCATGTATTACAGTACTAACTAATCCTATATTGTTTGATATTTTATGGCTTGCTTTACCCAGTATCATTCTTATAAAGAATATTACACTATGCTGAAAGATACATAAACAAAGATATCTACTTTTGAGAACATTTCCCTACATCAATAAATAGTCATTCAAATGTTTCTTAGCAATTGCATTGTATTTCACCACGTCTCATTTTCTTAACTAACTTCTTGTTATTGGAGGAAAGGTTTTATCTGTATGTTTTACTATAAGAAATGACCCTACAACAAACTTCCTTGTAAAAATGGCACTATAAACATCTTTTGATTCTTTATTTCAAATGAATTCCTAGAAGTGGAATTGCTGTATCAAAGGCTTCACAACTTTTTAAGTTTTTGATACCTACTTCCAAGTTGTCCTCAGAAAAAAAATGTATTTTCAACCCTCAGTAGAAGACTATGGAAGTGCCTATCTCCCTTTACCCCTTACCAAGACATGTCATATTAAAAAAAAAAAAAGAACTCTCCTATTTTAGTATGTAGAAAAGGTTTCACTTGTTCCAATACTTTTTTTCTTTTACTTGAGCTAAACATTTTAGTGTTATTTAAATGTGAATTACTTGAACTTGTGAAGGGGTGTTATATCTTCTGTTTGGTGCTTTATATTTTCATAATAAGCAATATGTGAAAAATAGTAGGAAAAGTATTATTATCACTATCCTTATTTTTGCAAATAAGGAAGTCAATGCTCAGAAAGTGAAAGCAATTTTCCCAAGGTCAGTGAAAGATCAGGCCTTCTAGCACTCTTCCTAGTGCCCTCCCAATCTGAAGTTGCTAAGTAAATACAGAGATGAGGCAACCCAGTTTTTTCCTAGTGCAAATAAAAATGTAACATATATAATTCAGTGATGGAGTTGGCCCAGCCTTCTCCTCTCCTTTCGTCTTTCCCTTCTAGCATTATCTTGGCAATAGAAGCCAAAGGGAGGAGGAAAGTAAGGCAGCTGGGCTCTGGAGGTCTCCCAAGCATAACTGGAACATATTTTATTCACTTCAGCATTTGGCTCCACAACAGTACTTGAGATGACAGTCTGTGAGGTGCCTCAGGGCCAATCACATGGCCTCCCTACCGATGTCCTATCTAGGTTGCCCCAGCCTCCCTGGTCCCAGCATGTTTCCAGTTTGCCTTTTACATGGAGATCCAAGAAGAAATGGGCCACTCAAGGGACAGTTGCTTTCTCCCACACTGTACAAATATGCTCACTTCCTAATTTTAGTTTCTGTGTTTTAAAAGATGCAAATTGCTAATTCCTTTCAGTCAAAGTCACATTTGATTTTGTCTTTCTAAAATATTCATGTCCTTCCCTCACACCAAATACTCAAATCCAACTTGGGCATTCTTTCAAATGACTCAATCTTAAATAACTATTTTACTCGATATATATACATATACAGAGAGATAAGTAGATAGATACTATATACACATACATAGATATACACACCTATGTGCATACACACACATATATATGTAATATATATGCACACATACACATGACAAATGCCCATTTGGTTGTATGAATGAAGATAATAGATACGGATCTAGTGGCAGGGAGAAAGGAACTAATATTCATTAAGAGACTACAGTGTGCCAGGTACTGTATTATCTTATTTAACCTTCAAAGTAAACCCTGAAATGGGACAAGATAGTGTCAAGATGGTCTCTCAGACCTACTGGACATATTCACACTTCAGGTTCCCTAATGACAAAGAATGTCTCCAATAAATCTGTTATCAGATGACTGTACTTTGGGTGGCATTAATTCGTGAAGGTTTGTAGTACAGACAAGTAGGTGCAACCCCTTACAAAATTGCAGCCCGAGGTATGTCACTAGCTTTTGTACATTCCAGAAGGTACTGAATAAATGGTGCAATTCAGCATGGGAGAGAGACAAACAAGAACAGTCTATGTGAAGGTGAGAGGATCAAACTTACAAAAATGTAGTCCTAAGGCTATGTCTCCAACTCTATTGCCCAGATTGCACTGATTGTCTAGAGCATGTCTCTACTGTTGGGAGTAATTCCAGGATTCTAACATGATTCCAATGGAAACGGATAGATCCAACTTAAAACAAGGCCCAAGGTGTTTCATTTCTTTTCAGCCCTTGATCATGTAGAATGGCTCAGTCACTGGAGGAGAACAAGCAAGAATGGTTTGCTATGAAAATAGATGGAAAGATGACCTCTTTACAAAATGAAGGCCCAAGGTATTTCCCCTCTTAAATCTTCCATATTGTATCAAATGTGTCTAGTAAACATGCATTAAGTAAATCCACACTGGAGGATCTTTCTCAGTGGTGATGAGTAAATTAAGCTCTTTAAAACATATGTGTTCAACTCTATCAAATGTCTCAAATAATTCAGCATTGGAATTATCAGGACCACAGGTCAGGACAGTTTGCATAAAAGACAAGTGAATCAAACCTCTTTTAAAAACTAAGGCCTGAGGTATGTCTCAGCTCTTCAGATGGGGACATAGGGGGCCACTCACTTCCATCTGCCATGAAGCCCCTGGTGGCAAATTATTTTTCCACTGTGCTTACCTTAGGAATCTGCCAAAAGTAACTCTCAAAATCTATAAAGGGCTAGAAATTTCCCAGCTGAGTTTCTAAAGAGAGACCATCCTGTCATAGTGGTCATAGCGATGTAGCTGTGAAGACCCTGTCCAGGCCCACTACCATGTGATTATGGGAGTTTCACTGGATCATAGACCCAACCTGAAGGAGGGAAAAAGGTGAAACTGGGGCTTTGAGGCCAAAGGAACTCCATTTTTTGTCATCCTCAGAAATTTTCCCTCCATTTATTTTGTCAAACTTTTTAAACAACTTAATTGAAAGATAAATCACATACTACCTAACTCACTCTTTAAAGTGAACAATGTAATGGTTTTTAATATATTCACAGAGTTTTTCAACCATCATCACAATCAATTTTGGAACATTTTCATCACCCTGAAAAGAAACCACATACTCTTTAGCAGTCAACTCCTCTCAATCCCCCCCCCCCCCGACCCTTTTACCACTAGATAACCACTAATCTGTTTTCTGTCTCTATAGATTTTCTTACTTTGGACATTTCATATAAAGGGAATAACACAATATATTTTTAAAGTACCTCTGAAATATAGCTACCTTCACTTCTATAAAAAATGACTGCTCAGAGAAGTTAAGTAATTTCCCCATGGACACACTGTTGCAAAGTAGTAAAGCCAAGAATAAACCAAAGTATTCCTGGATCTAAAGTCAATGTTATTTTTATCTTTCCATCCTATGCTTTCCAGAAGATCTAGGTTCCACCCTTGCCTTAGCCATTATTTTGTTTTGTGAAATGATTCAACACAGACTTGGCAAGGATTTTTCTATAGGGATTCAGACACAGATAGCTTCTGGTTTGAGCAACTGGGTAGATGAAGTTTCTATTTATTGAAATGGGAGAAACTTGAGGGAGAAAGGGAAGTCAAGAGAGACACATTCAATGAAAAGCCAAACTAATATGACAGAAAATAAAACCAAATTGTCACATTAGGAAGATCTCCAGTGTACAAAAGTCAAAAATTAAAACATGGAAAAGAAAGGTAAACAATTTATAGATATGAAGGGCAGAGCTGATTTAAGCATTATCAGCATTTATGGGAACCCTGTGTCCAATTATTTGAGAATACACATTTCTTTCAAGTACACATTAAACATTAGAAAATCTGATCACATATTAGACATAAAGGAACTCCACAATATGCCAAAGAAATGCTTTCATAAAGCATTTCTTCCTAAAGGTCTTCCTAAAATCCCAAGATCCAATAACAAATGATAACAAGAGAGAGAGGAAGGGATGGAAAGAGAGGTAGAGACTTTTCAGCCCATGTGTTCAGAACCTGAAAAGGTAATCTAAATAATTCATTGGGTGAAAAAAATACTGTAATTATTTTTAAATACTTTGAATAAAGCTAAGCATGGTAACTACTTAAAAGCTGAATACTTAAATAAATTTCTGTCATAACATCTTTGTGTTCCACCAATCTGGATGACTTAGAACTAATTATGTTAAGAGACATTAGTTTCACTAGTATCTGTCATCAATAATCATTTTTGTGCTTTTGGGTTCCTCTAAATACCACAGAGGATCCTGTGATAAAATTTCTGGAGAAAACATTACTTTGAATGGTTAAGGATTAATGGAGATACAAGAAATAATTGATGAAGTAAAGTGGGAGATTTGCTCAGTAGGGAAGGGAAGAAGAGGAAGCAGAAGTGGGGCTAATGGATTAGCTTTGGTAGTAAAAAAAAAAAAAAAAAAAAAAAAAAAAAAAAAGATTATTTTCTTCTAATATGGGAAAGGAAAAAAATGAAGATGGATACAGAGAGAAGCATAGCAAAGACTTAAGTTATATAAAAATGGCAATAACTCTAACCCTTGGCTATAAGGCAACGTTTAGGTACTTAAGTCATTTCTATTAATGTACTCAAAGCCTATGTTTTCTGTATTTTTGTGTATTATTGTTAGGCACATAATACATAAGGCATTTAAAAAATTATTTTCCTACATTTGTTTAAAGTTAAAACACAGTCATCACATTCTAATCTTTTCTCTTTTGTCTCCTTCCTCTTCTCATGAAATCCCACTTTATATACTCTTTATCCAACCCAGTTCTTATCATTTCCTTCACTGAAGGTGTTGATTGCATGAGCATTTATAATCCACACGCTGCAAACAGTGATTGTGTAGAGAAAATGAAACATATTCAACCACATTCAACAACAAGAAGTGTTCAAGATGTTTCCACCACGGCCAGCCACTCAAGGATGCTACTTGATCAGGGAGAACAATTCCCACCCCAGCCGCATGAAAGAACATCTGTAATCATTTTAGCTGGCCAATGTGTGTTAAACATATGATACGGTATGAGGTTCTCCAAAAGAAGCAAACTCTGACTTCCTCTTTGTTATTTTATATATTTTTATTTAATTTTTAATTAAAATCATAAATGTATACACTTGTGGGATACAATGTGATGATTTGATATACAATGTAGATTATTTAAATCAAAATCAAAATGATTAACATAGCCACCATCTCACTTATTTTTTGTGGTAATACATTTAAAATTTACTCTTAGTTATTTTGAAATATACCCTTGGATTGTGCACATTCAGTGAGATCCGACCAAATGCTCTCCCTCCTCCCACCAATCACCCTCCCAACATCTCCTCCCCTCTCCCTTCTCACCCCTCTGTCTTGCTAGACAATATTTGTATTTTACCATTCCTGTGAGTGTGTGTTTATATATTGATTTCATAATAGTATTGAGTACACTGGATACTTTTTTTCCCATTCTTGAGATACCTTACTAAGATGAATGTGTTCCAACTCCATCCTGGTAAACATAAAAGATGTAAAATCTCCATCTTTTTATGGCTGAATAGTATTCCATGGTATATCTACACCACAATTTGTTGATGGGTGTTTGGATTGTTTCCACAACTTGGAAATTATGAATTGGGCTGCAATAAACATTCTGGTACAAATATCTTTGTGGTAAAATGATTTTTACTGTTCTGGGTAGATACCTAGTAATGGAATTGCAGGATCAAATGGAATGTCCACTTTTAATTTTCTAGGGATTCGCCATACTTCTTTCCATAAAGGTTGTATTAGTTTGCAATCCTACCAGAAGTGTAGAAGTGTTCCCTTCTCTCCACATTCATGCCAATATCTGTAGTTTGAGGACATTGTGATGTGGGCTAATCTTACTGGAGTTAGATGATATCTCAAAGTGGTTTTGATTTGCATTCCCCTGATGATTGAAGATGGTGAGCATTTTTTCATGTGTTTTTTGGCCATTCCTATGTCACCTTCAGAAAAGATTCTGTTCAAGTCTCTTGCCCACAAAGACATTGGGTTATTTGTTCTTTTCTTATTGATTAATTTGAATTCTATATCTTTTTATTTTTATTAAATCATAACCTTGTATATTAATGCATTTATGGGATACAATGTGCTGATTTTATATAAAATTTGGAATGCTTACATCAAGCTGGTTAAAGTGGCCTTCACCTCTCTTACTTAATTGTTACATTAAGACATTTATACAAAAATAGAGAGGGAGATGTATGGAACAGAATAGAGAACCAAGAGATAAACCCAGCCACTTATCATCATTTGATCTTTGATAACCCAGCAAAAACATATATTGGGGGAAAGATTGCCATTTAACAATAGGTGAGGTCCCACCGATTACCCTTCCTCCACTCGGCCTACCCCCTCCCCTCTCCTCACTCTCTTCCCTCCTGTATTCTGGGCTATAGTTGTGTTTTATCATTCATATGAAAGTGTGGGTGATTATATATTGGTTTCATAATAGTACTGAGTACATTGGATACTTTTTCTTCCAATCTTGAGATACTTTACTAAGAAGAATATGTTCTAGCTCCAGCCATGTAAGCATAAAAGAGGTAAAGTCTCCATCTTTTTTATGGCTGCCTATTGTGCATAATGCAAGGGTACATGTCAAATCCGTTAAGAGTAGAGTATAAATGTCTTTAATGCCATATAGATTCTAGTTACCAGAGCTTTGTTGGAATCATAACGTACAAAAATCTTCTCCCATTCCAAAGGCTGTTTGTTTTAGTTGTAGTGCCCTTAGCTGTGCAGAAGCTTTTTAGCTTGATCAAATCCCAACAATTCATTTTGGGTGTTGCTGCAATTACCAGGGGAGTCTACCCCACAAAATATTTTCCCAGGCCAATATCTTCAAGTTATTTTCTTGGACTTTCTTCTAGTATTTTTATAGTTCCATGTCTTAAATTTAAATCTTCTATCCAGTGAGAATCAATTTGTTAGTGGTGAGAGGTGTGCATCCAGTTTCAGTTTTCCACAGGTTGCTAACCAGTTCTCCCAGCACCATTTTCTCCAATGCCTGTTTTTGTTAGGTTTATCAAAGATCAGATGATGATATGTGGCTGGGTTCATCTCTAGATTCTCTATTCTATTCCATATATCTACATCTCTATTTTTGTGCCAGTACCATGCTGTTTTGGTCACTATAGATTTGTAGTATAACCTGAGGTCTGGTAGTATGATGCCTACAGATTTTTTTTTATTTCTAAGTATTGTGTTGGTTATTCAGGTTTTTTTCTGATTCCATATAAAATGAAGAACTATAGGCTTAGATGGGACATTTCTTAAACTGATAGAGGCCATCTACAGCACACCCACAGCCAATATCATATTGTACAGAGTCAAACTGAAAGCATTTCCACACAGATGCGGAACTAGACAAGGATGCTCCTTGTTAACACTGCTATTAAACATGGTACTGGAAGTCCTAGCCATCACAATCAGGCAAGAGAAGGAGATCAAGGGTATTCAAATGGGGACAGAGGAGGTCAAACTCTCTCTCTTCATGGATGACATGAAGTTATACCTAGAAAATCCCAGGGCCTCAATTACAAAGCTCTTAAAAGTAATCAAGGAATATAGCAGTGTCTTGGGATACCAAATCAATACCTACAAATCAGTAGCCTTTATATATACCAATAATAGTCAAGCCGAGAATATAATCAAAGACTTTTTTCCTTTTACAGTGGTGCCAAAGATATGGCACCACTGCAAAATACCTGGGACTATATAACAAAGGTTGTGAAAGTTCTCTACCTGAGAAAAGAAATAGCAGAAAATGTTAATAAATGGAAGAACACACTATGCTCATGGCTGAGAAGAATCAACATTGTTAAAATGTCCTTACTACCCAAAGCAATCAATCTACAGATTTAATGCAATCCCCATCAAAGCACCAATGTCATACTTTAAAGAACCGAACTTCCCTGTTTTGAACTGAATAGCACACCCTTCTGATGGGACATTTTGCAAGCATCTGCATGCCTGCTAGTAACACTATTTATCACTTCTGACCCAGGCACTATTCTAAGTACTTCAAATTATGAATTCACTCATTCTTCACAAAACCCATGTGAGACTGCTCCTATAATATTAGCCCCATTCTACAGATGAGAAAACTGGGGTGGATTCTGATTTACAACATTAGAGTAGAGCATATAAGTAAATTATTCTGAAATCAAGTTAAAGGATTGGTATTATCTGTCAAATATAATAACTTTCTAAACCCCTCTGGTTTAGATCATGGATCATTAATCTTTTCCTATAAAGCGCCAGACAGTATTTTAGGCACTGTAGGCCACATAGTCTCTGTTGCTACCACTCGACTCTGCCATAGTAGTATGAGAGGAGCCTTAGACAGTGTGGGCATGGCTGTACTCCAAACTCTATTAAAAGACAGTGAAATTTAAATTTCATATAATTTTCACGTATCACAGAATATCATTCTTCTTTAGATTTTTTTCCAACCATTTAAAAATGTAAAATACATTCTTAGCTCGTAGGCCATATGAAAACAGGAAGTAGGCTGGATTTGGCTCAAGTGTTGTAGTTTATTGATCTCTGATAAAAATTGGTAGCATATCAAATAACAAATCCATAACACTGTAATCATACAAATCAATTTGTTTTAAGTATAAATTATATAAAAAATAAAAAAAGGCAGACAGAAAGTCAAGAAGAAAGAAAAAGAAACAAACAAGGGGGGACAGGGAGAAGGAAAGAGAAACAGAGAAAAAGAGGGAGGGAACCCTTTGATCAATCCAGTCATTATATTTAAAAGAATTTATCATAAATGATCATGCATGCATGCATGCAAGATTAATTTGTCCTCAAGAATGTTCATACCAGCATGATTCAAAATTCAAAAAAGATGAAAAATAACATAGAGAAATAGCATGAGGGGATTGTTTAAATACATACAATTAGGTCAATGGAATACTCCATCGAACAGCATGTTGTGGACAAGTATTAGTAATATCATCATGTTCATAAGCCAATCAGAAAAAATAAACAAATATGTTGCTATGATTTCACATTTCCTAAAAATCATATTTCTAGACATTAAAAAAGATTGAATAATAGGCATCAAAATGTTAACAATGGATGCCTCTAGCTGGTGAAATGAAAAATGATCTTTCTTCTTTTATATTTTAAAAATCTTCTTACAATGCCTATATCTTACTTTCATAATCAGGAAAAAAGAAGTCAACACCAATCTCTGTCCCAGTCAAGTAGCACTATAAAATTTATGTGGAGTTTCTAAATGTTTCTCCTGCCTTAAAAGATTATGGGCTTTGTTCCATGAAAAAATATATACAGGGTGTCCAAAAAATATGTACAGGGTACAATTGCATGTGAGCTTTATGGACACCCTGTATGTTTCCTTTTCTTGATGGGCTGCTTATTCTGCCCATGATGACAGTGAACCCACAGATGGAAAACAATAATCAATGAAATCTGCACATAGTGTCCCAAACATATTTTGGCCAGAAGTTTCCCTGTTAGACATTTTTTAAATGACTGTGACAAAGTAAATATAAATAACTTGAAGGCTGCATCCAAGTAAACTACCAGCCTGCTATGAAATAGTGACATAAAGTACTAAGCCTTTAAGTTTTGGGTCCTTATTCAATCTCTTTTTTGGATTCCAATTGCTCTCACCTATAACTCACTTTTTCCCAACTCTGCAAGACTCCAGAAAGGTTCCCATTGGCCCTATGTACCAATCTGAGGCTAGCATTCCTCAATATTCCTCCATCCCATCCCTGTCATCCTTGGTCACTGCTCAAAATATAAGTCCTTTCCTTGTCTACAGCCTCATTCTCATGCTAATAGGCCACTTCTTTTTGCCTCAAGCTCTTGCTGCCTTTGTCCATAAACCTCCTCATTATTTATTCTGGACCCTTAAGACCACAGCAGATGAAATCATCTATTCCATGAACGTTGAAGGAACCTGCCTACTCTCTAATGACACTGCTTTCCCTTCAGGGTCTCAAGTGAAGACTGGTTATTCTTCCATCTACTCCTCTCATTTCTGAATCAGAATATGGGTGATTTGGCCCTACTGTTTCCCAAACCAACATCATGATCATTGTTCTTAAACCTTTCATGTAAAAACCTCTGGTCTTTTGAAATGCTTGTTCCTTGTTTCCCAGCTATATTTCTCTAAGCCTCTCCGTAACTCTTTCATATTTACAACCTATTCTGGATGATTCTACAGCATAGTTTACTGACTCCTCCTCCCCATCTTGACATCCTGCTTAGAGAGTCTGGCCATCTACGGTTCTCTGCATTTCTTCCCACTCTACTAAACTTTTTCTATCTTCACTTCCTTTGCTACCCAGTGTGGAACCAATGGCTACAAATACAAATTATTTGTCCACCAGGACACTCACTACTGCCCTGCCACAACTCCAATTCCCAAATTCTGGTCCAACCCTACAGTCTACCCTTTTTGCTTCATACAGCAAGATACTTATGGAAACCAGGAATAGCATCATGACAAATTCATGATTACCAACTTTTGCTGGAGGCTCAGCAAACCATTTTACACTTTTCATCAGTCCATTTTCTATTCTTAATGTTCTTGGCCAGCCATTACTACTTGGCTCAAAATATTCTAGCTTAATACCTACCCCTTCCAATTTCAATATGTGACTGGCTTCTGTGCTTCATTAAAACAATGCAGTCTTCAGCTATGATTCCCTTAATTTTCAGCCTTCAGCTATGATTCCCTTAACTATCATAACTCAGGCATTTAAAAGTCAAGAATGAGGAATGAGGGGTCCCCCATCCAGTTCAACATCAATCTTTTTCCTTGTACCCTGGCCCACATCTCTTCGTGTCATCTCTCAGACACTGGCCCTCAAGTCCCTTCCTATAAATCAAAACATTCTCCCCCTTTCCTTTCAAAATATAATATACTAAAGTCTCTCCGTTTCCTCAAATTTTTAAAAATGTCCCTTCCTTACTGATGTGTTCCCTCTAGGAACCACATTCTTCTCCAAGCAAAACCTTTAGAAGGACTAAGTCATTTGCTAATACTCTTATCTCTTCCTCCACATCCTACTCATCCCTCATTCCACCTCTACACTTCTTGTCCTTTTGAGTTCATAGAAGGGACTCCTGGTAAGGTCAGCATTGGTGCCCCAACTGCAGAGTCCTATGGCTATTTGGGGGCTTTATCCTTCCATACCTCTCTTCCATGTATGACAATATTGAACTCTTGCTCCATCTTGAAACTTCCTCCTCCTCTGGCATCCATGACCATGCATATTCCTGATTCTCTCTAACTCATGGCCTCTCTTGTAATGCCTGCCACAGGATTTAGGACTAGCCTTGACACATGTATACTTAATGTCACTCATTACATTCTAATCCCATTGCCGCAAGTTCCCTGTCCTTAACACCACTTAACTAGTGAAATGCCCTTGTTATAATTTTCAATGCCTAATTAAGATTTTTAATAATAATATGTATCTTTTAAAACATGATGCCCTTATCATCTTTAGGTCACATTATATAATGTCATTTTATTTATAAAAATGTTAATATATTTCTCCCTAAAGTTAGAAAAGCCATATCTCAGGATAATAGAAAGAGTCTTGATTTAATGATTTAAAAATGGAAATGCCAACATTATTTTTTAAATATTATGATGATTAAATGAGATAAAAGTGCAACAGTGAGCAGAACACTGCCTAACACAAAGTCACATAACTAATACTGGTTGAATCTAAAGTCATTGAGTCTCTTTGGCCATTAAACAATTGGCCAATTGGAAAAGCCCAAAGTCAGACAAGGCAACCAATTGTCTGGTTTACCCAGAAGAATTCCAGAGTCAGTGTTCCCTGGCATATGCACCAAAGTACACAAATAATTCCAGGACAGACCAAAGTCTCTGTTAGGAAGCCTGGTGGCTGCTTCTATGCCCCTGGCCACCATTCTTCCCAGCAGCAGAGTAACAATTTATAACATTAAAGAGGTGGGGGAGCAGGAGCCTGAGCTCCACAGCTGGAAGGCACATCAAGCATGGGAAACATTTGCTGCTGCTCCAACCAGTATTTAGTCGGTGTTCTCCTCCAACCGAGACCCAGCATACCTTAGTACATCCCTTTATAAAGTTGCCAAACATCAGCATAACAAAATCCAGTGGCAGATGAACTGGATCTCAAGTTTTTTCAAGCATTTTGGCATTATGCAGCCAGTCTTTGAGTGCTTCTCCTTCCCAAGATTAATGAGGTCACCATGGGAGTCTGTGAATAGACACAGGAGGTGAAACTGCCACATTTCTTTAGCTCCTCTTTTTTGGCTGTCAAGTGAAATTACCCAGTGTGGCTTTAGTAGTGCCCAAGGCAATCACAAATTTAGCACACATTACACATATCCATTGCATCTCTTCTACTGTGCCCCTTATTCAAAGTGGCATTTGATTGTATTGGGAAAATATTTGTTCTTATGTAAGCTTCCTTAGACCTTATAAAATGTACTGTCACTTGCAATCTAACTGATACGGAGATGTTTACATAATGTGACTCTGATATTTTTGAATTCGGGAATGGCATTAATGTACAACACTTTTCCATAATGGCATACAGCTTTTTATTCCATATTTTCCGAAACATATAAATGTTTAAAACTTACCTACACAGTTAATAAAAGTCATGATATAGGAAACTTTTAGTACAAAGTAAAATAACATGTCACGCATTATCTTTCGTGAATCCAAAGGATTGATTTGTAAGTCTTTAAATTTGTCAAGCTATTTATCTCATAAATATAATTTCATTCCGGTCTTGAAGTTACTACATGAACTTAGTTTACATCAAAATGTACACACTGACGGTGTTATTTAAAACATGCAATGTCAATTAACATATGTGCATCTTTTGTTCAAAACGCAGATGGGTTCATTTCAAGTAAGTTTTCACTCAATTCTTACAGGCCATAAATAGAGATAAATCTTCGAACATGCTAAATAAAAGATAAAGGGCCTTTTGTACCCTTTTTTAATGTCACTGAATATAAAGAAATATAAAATGCAGGCAGACAGAGAGTGAAAGGACAATGCTACACTCAGGAAGGAAGAATTCTGGAACCTACATGTCTCTGTTCTCCCAAGCCAGCTTTGTCTTCTAAAATGTTTGAAACAATATTGCAAAATGTCACAAAAGAGTACCTACAGATACTTATTTTTGGAAAAATGACTATTTCTACATGCTTTTAAAACGATGGACCATACAAAAAGTTCTAAGACAGACAATGTAAATCATACAGAACTCATCCACTTAGAGATATTGAAGCACAGGTCCCTTCAATTTTATTTGTGTAGGAATAAATGAACTAATACACTCATCTCCACCCATATATATCATGCAGGCAAATCTGGGATCACAAGGTATACAGAGATCTTTTTATTATTATTATCATTGCACTGTAAATATTTCTCATATCCCTCAAACCGTTATAAACAAAATTTTTATTATTTAGATATAAAACACCATACATATGGAAATACCAAGTTAAAATAGGTCTTTTAAAAAGTGCTATTTAGATTTACTTGTGTTTGAAAACAAAATTTAAAGATTGGGAGTGGTTAAAGCATCCATAGGTCACACTAATAAATATAATGCCCTTGAATTTTTTTTCAATTTCATGGAGTGCCTTGGGAATTCTTGATATTGAAACAAAAGACCAAATGGGCATCTGTGGTATGGGAAAAACAAAGGTTGAATGATAATGACCCAAACCTCATCCTCATGTCATTCGATGTTTTGTTATAGGTCCTGAAATGGTCCACCGTATGTTTAGGTTAAGGCTAAAGTGTGTGTGTGTGTGTGTGTGTGTGTGTGTGTGTGTACACTCCCACTACGAGGAGGTATGTGTTCAGAGAAGCACTTTAATTAAAGTTCAGCTTTAATCTATTTTATACACATTGGAATGACCCATGGTAGGTTTTTTTTTTTGTTGTTGTTTGTTTGTTGTTGTTTGCCACGGTGTCACAGCTCACAGCAACCTCAAACTCTTGAGCTCAAGCTATTCTCTTGCCTCACCTTCCCAAGTAGCTGGGACTACAGGTGCCCACCACAACGCCCAGCTATTTTTAGAGACAGGGTCTCACTCTGGCTCAGATTGGTCTCAAACCCTTGAGCTCAGGCAATCTACCTGTCTTGGCCTCCCAGAGTGCTAGGATTACAGGTGTGAGCCACCACACCTGGCCCTCATTGGTAGGTTTTTTAAGCAAAAGAATATTCTGCTGTATGCATAAATACATATGTACAATAAAATAATAAGATAAAAGTTTGAAAAGCACTGGTGTAGGACAAAGAGTCCAGTCCTAGTTCAGTCATGTCAGCAGCTATAGGACCTTAAGGAAATCATTTTTCTATTAAAGTCTCAAATTTTAAAAAAAGTCTTAACTGTGAAATGGAGAAAAAAAAGATCTACTTAACAGGATTATTATATGTAGTGATGAATAATATAAGAAAGAACATATCATGGTACCTGCAGCCTAGTAGGTATTTAATATGTGTTACATGAAGCTGAATCTACCTGTAGATGAAATTAGAAGAACATTATCATAAGGTCAAGTTCTCAGATTCAGCCTAAGAGCGATACTATATATAATCTAAAATATCAACAAACTGTCAGTTCGATGATTAAGACCAGGATATGGCAAACTTTTTCTGTAATGGTCAGATAGTAAATAGTTTCAGCTTGACACACCATACCATCTCTGTCTCAGCTATTCATCTCTGCTATTGCAGAAGAAAACCAACAATAGACCTGCTCCAATAAAAATTTACTTACGAAAACATGTAGCCTGTCTTCAGCTCTACTTTGCTAATCCCTAGTTTTAGAAGTTAGATAGGGTCAGCCCAACAAGGAATCTGGGGAAATAATAGAATAAAATACACCATAGAACTTTTCTTAAGAATCAGATAGAAGGCATTAACTTTAGAGCCCAATGGGAGAGATATAAGTTATATTCTTGCCTCAGTGGTCCTAACCCAATTACCAGTGATTTCCTTGATCTGGGGGTTAAGCCTCAGCAACTTGAGTCAATGGCAACCAAAATGGGTCCTACTCTAGGAAGCCCCAGGTCCTCTAACATCCTACCAGATATGATGCTGGCAACTGCACATACACAATTTACCAGTGTTTGTATCTGTGTGTGATTCAGGAATCTGTTTCAGTTATCTACCTGTGTGTTAAAAAAAAAATCTCAAACTAGTGAATCCAAATAATAATATACTATATTATCTCAAAGTTTTGTGGGTTAACTGGATTAAGCTAAGAGGTTCTGAGTTGGGTTTCTTCTTCAGTTCTAGTCAGATGGCAGCTGGAGTCCTGTAAAGATTCACCTGGGCTGGATGACCAAGATGGCTGTTTCACCCTTGTACCTGGCACTTCAGCTGGGCCAGCTACAGAAGCCAGGGACTGATCAGACATTTCTGTCTCCATGTGGCCTCTTCCTATTTAAGTTTCCTCAAAATGGTGGAACAAGAGTAGTAAGACTTCTTACCTGGCACCTAGCTTCTCCTACAATAAACATACAAAGAGACTCAGACTGAAGTTGCAAGGCTTCTCAAGATCTATCCTAGAAAGTCATGTAGTATCACGCCTATTGCATTTTATTAGGCAGAAGCCAGCCCAGATTCAAAAGAAGAGCCTGAACACAGGGAAGTATGGTTGACCACAGATATGTCAAATAGTATCCATTTTGAAAATCTAGTTTGGGGAATAGTATTTGGCTGACTTATTGAAAAGCCTGAAGCAAAATTATATCACCAGCTCTAAACTTGTGCTATCTACTACAAATGTGTATTTTCCTAGACTATTTGGTCATAAAGTGTAATATGTCAGAAGTTTTGGTCAAAGTCTCCTTACCCTCATAAGGGACATACAGTGCCACTTCACAATAAGGATGTAAAATCTCTTCAGAGGAGCTGAAGCTATATTTAAGACATTTTTTAAAGCTGACCTTTGAAGAGAAAAACAATCATCACCCAAGACTCTATACATAAAACCTGTTTGAAGGTAAATTCAAAGCAAGAAAGCAACAGTTCCTGGATTATTCAACAAAACATAGCAGAAAGGATGAAACAACAAGAAATCTCAGAATTATAAGGGATTTGAGAGAGCACTTAATTCAATTTCCTAGATAAGGCAGATTGTCCTTGTAACAATAAACTTTAGGGGATTTTAGGAAACTGACATTTTTACCAACTGTTCTATGCTCTACAGCACACTAAATAATTTGCATAATATCTCATTAACTCCTCCCAACAATCCTATGAAGTCATTATAAAGTAGGCAATATTATTACTCCCATTTTACACACAAGAAAACTAAGGCTCTGATAAGTAATTTCCTCAATATGTAGAAATTGGCAACAACAGAGTCTAAAGCCCATTCTGGCTGATGCCAAGGCCAGTGCTTTTTCCACTATGCCTCTCTGACCTTTTGGTCAACTAGTATCTGAACATGAGAAGTAATCAGGCATTTATTCTCTCATGAAATAGCCCATTCCAATATTGGGGGTCCAAGCAATCAGAAAAAACAAAAACATGTTCCTTAATGATTTAACCCTACAGTTTGGGTAGTCAATCAAGAAGCCTTTCCTGCAGGGCTTCTCATCCTTGGAGTGCTTGGTTTCAATAACACCATAACTCCTTAAAAAGAATACACTTGTGGTGCATCTTACAAGGGTATATGTGAAACTTAGTAAATGTGGAATGTAAATGTCTTAACACAATAACTGGGAAATTGCCAGGAAAGCTATGTTAACGAGTGTGATGTGAATGTGTCAACTGGTCTGTGAAACTAGTGTATGATGCCCCATGATCATATCAATGTACACAGCTATGATTTAATAAAAAAAAAAAAAGAAAGAAATCATCAGAAGTGAATTAAGCCATATGACTCAGCAATCCCTCCTTGTGCCTGAGGTAGTAAGGAGGTATAGCTCATACTGAACGTGTTGTACAGTTCTGTCTAGATTTGAAATAGTGAAGTAGTTGGACACAATTACCTTGCAAATTCTAGTGTGGAAAAAATTCCAAATGTGTTTAATTAATACCTGTGTTTCTTTTTTAAAAGTATGAGTTGTGACTGGGCGCAGTGGCTCACGTCTGTAATCCTAGTACTCAGGAAGGCTGAGGAGGGTGGATAGCTTGAGCTTATGAGTTCAAGACTAGCCTGAGCAAAAGGGAGACAGTGTCTCTACTAAAAATAGAAAAACTGAGTTGGGCAGCTCCTGAGGATCAAAGGGTATGCTGGAGGTGGTGGGTTCAAACCCAGCCCTGGCCAAAAACAGCAAACAAAACAAAAACAAAAACAAACAAACAAAAAAAACTGAGGCAAGAGGGTCACTGGAGCCCAAGAATTGCAGGTTTCTGTGAGCTATGATGCCATGGCACTCTACTCAGGGCAATAGCTTGAGACTCTGCCTTGAGGGAAGGAAAAAAAAAAAAGGAAAAAGTGGAGGCACCTGTGGCTCAGTGAGTGGGGTGCTAGCCCCATATACTGAAGGTGGCAGGTTCAAACCTGGCCCTAGCCAAACTGCAACAAAAAATAGCTGGGCTTTGTGATGGGCACCTGTAGTCCTAGCGACATGGGAGGCTGAGGCAAGAGAATCACCTAAGCACAAAAGCTGGAGGTTGCTATGAGCTGTGATGCCATAGCACTCTACTGAGGGCAGAAAAGTGAAACTCTGTGTTAAAAAAAAAAAAAAAAGAAAAGAAAAGAAAACAACAAAAAAAGAAAATTAAAAAAAATTAAAAGTATGAGTTATTTATTTACTTTATTTATTTATTTATTTATTTATTATTAAATCATAGCTGTGTACATTAATGCAACCATGGGCCACTGTACACTGATTTCATATACCATTTGACATATTTTCATCATACTGGTTAACATAGCCTTCCTGGCATTTTCGTAGTTATTGTGTTGAGACATTTACACTCTACATCTAGTAAGTTTCACATGTACCCTTGTGAGATGCACTGTAAGTGTGATCTCACCAATCACCCTCCCTCTGCCCATTCTCCCCTGTCCCCTCCCCTTCCACTATCCCTTTCCCATATTCTTAGGTTATAATTGGGTTATAGCTTTCATATGAAAGCCATAAATTAGTTTCATAGTAGGGCTGAGTACATTGGATGCTTTTTCTTCCATTCTTGAGATATTTTACTAAGAAGAATATGTTCCAACTCCATCCATGTAAACATAAAAGAGGTAAAGTCAGCTTGATCCATGTAAACATGAAAGAAGTAAAGTCTCCATCTTTTTTTAAGGCTGCATAATATTCCATGGTGTACATATATCACAATTTATTAATCCATTCGAAGCTATATAGGCAGTTGGACTTCTTCCATGACCTAGCAATTATAAATTAGGCTGCAATAAACATTCTGGTACAAATATTTTTTTAAAATGTGATTTTTGGTCTTCTGGGTATATACCTAGTAGAGGAATTGTAGGATCGAATGGTAGGTCTATTTTTAGATCTCTAAGTGTTCTCCAAACATCTTTTCAAAAGGAATGTATTGATTTGCATTCCCACCAGCAGTGTAGAAGTGTTTCATTTTCTCTACATCCACACCAACATCCCTGGTCTTGGGATTTTGTAATATGGGCTAATCTTACTGGAGTTAGATGATATCTCAAAGTAGTTTTGATTTGCATTTCTCTGATGATTAAGGATGATGAGCATTTTTTCATATGCCTATAGGCCGTGCACCTGTTTTCTTTAGAGAAGTTTCTCTTCAAGTACCTTGCCCAGCCTGAGATGGGATCACTTGTTCTTTTCTTGGTGATACTTTTGAGTTCTCTGTGGATTCTGGTTATTAAACCTTTATCAGAGGTATAACCTGCAAATATCTTCTCCCATTCTGAGGGCTGTCTGCTTGCTTTACTCACTATGTTCTTGGCTGTGCAGAAGCTTTTTAGTTTGATCAGGTCCCGGTAATGTATTTTTGATACTGCTTCAATTGCCTGGGGAGTCCTCCTCATAAAATATTCAACCAGGCCAATTCCTTCAAGAGTTTTCCCTGCACTATCTTTAAGTATTTTTATGGTTTCATGTCTTAAGCGTGAATCTTTTATACAGTGAGAGTCTATCTTAGTTAATGGTGAAAGGTGTGGGTCTAGTTTCAATCTTCTGCAGGTTGCCAACCAGTTTACCCAGCACCATTTGTTAAATAGGGAATCTTTTCCCCAGTGAATGTTTTTCATTGGCTTGTCAAAGATCAAATAACGGTAAGTAGCTGGATTCATCTCTTGGTTTTCTATTCTGTTCCAGACATCTACTCTGTTTTTGTGCCAGTACCATGCTGTTTTGATCACTATCGATTTATAGTACAGTCCCAGGTCCAGTAGTGTGATTTCTCCTGCTTTTTTTTTCACTTTCCATTTATAGTCACTTCCCATTTCCATTAGTGTGTTTTATGCTGGTTTTTTTTTTTTTTTTTTTTTTTTTTGAGTAATGTTTTGGCTATTCGAGGTTTTTTTTCTGATTCCATTTAAAACGAAGTATTATTTTTTCAAATCTTCAAAATATGACAATGGAGCTTTAATAGGAATTGCATTAAAATTATATATTACTTTGTGTAGTACAGACATGAGCATGGTATGTTTTACCATTTGTTAACATCTTCAGCTATTTCTTTTCTTAAAGTTTGATAGTTCTCTTTATAGAGATCTTTCACATCCTTTGTTAGATAAAATCCCAAATATTTCATCTTCTTTGGCACTACTGTGAAAGGAATAGAGTCCTTGACTGTTTGTTCGGCTTGGTTATTGTTGGTATATATAAAGGCTACAGATTTATGGGTGTTGATTTTGTAGCCTGAGACATTGCTATATTC
>CAUYPK010026182.1:0-56087 GCA_963574355.1 Loris lydekkerianus | reverse complement strand
TCTTCTTAGTAAAGTATCTCAAGAATGGAAGAAAAAGCATCCAATGTACTCAGCCCTACTATGAAACTAATTTATGGCTTTCACATGAAAGCTATAACCCAGTTACAACCTAAGAATAGGGGGAAGGAGGAAAGGGAGGGGAGTGAGGGGGGAGGTAGGCAGAGGGACAGGTATTGGTGGGGGTGCCCATGATCACATTAATGTACACGGCTATGATTTAATTAAAACAAAAAATGAAAAAAAAAAAAAAAAGAACTTGAATCTTTTAGCTCAGTGGCATAGTGGTTAGGGTGCCAGCCACGTGCACTGAGGCTGGCAGGTTCAAACCAGCCCGAGCTGGCTGGGAAACAATAACAACTGCAACAAAAAAATAGATGGACATTGTGGTGGGTGCCTGTAGTCCTAGCTACTTGGGAGGCTGAGGCAAGAGAATTGCTTAAGCCCAAGAGTTGGAGGTTGCTATGAGCTGTGACACCACAGCACTCTACCCAGGGCCACATAGTGAGACTCTGTCTCAAAAAAAAAGAAATTGAGTCTTCTCTTTTTAATTAGTCTATAGGGACCTAGTTATAGGGCAACCTAGGTCCCTGTAGACTAATTAAGAAAGAGAAAAGGCTCAAACATTTTAAAAAGTCTCAAAAATTTAGTAAAATAATTATTAAAGAGGTAAATTTTACACTAAAAATATTTATTTAATACAGAATAAAGTAGCAAAGTTGGGACAGAGGAACAAACTATGACACATGGAAAGAAATTGGCAAGCTATGACCTCTTTTATATCAATAATAACATTAAATGTGAATGGATTAAGTAGCCAAATCAAAAGGCAGAAATTGTTAGATTGCATATGAAGACAAAATCCAGCTATGTGCTGTCCAGGGGAAATAGGTTGAAAGTGAAAGGATAGAAAAAGATATGTCATGCAAATAGCAACCATAAGAGAATTAAAGTAGTTATGCTAATATCAGAAAAAAAAATAGACTGTAAGGCTGGAAAATGCTACAGAAGATAAAGAAGACACTCCATAATGATGAAAGTATCAATCTATAAGAAAATATAAATATATATTTATATATTTAATATAGATATTATAAATATATATCCACTTAACAGTGTCCCCAAATAAGTGAAGCAGAAACTGACAGAATTAAAGGAAGAAATAGACAACTCAGCAATAACAGATGGGGACTTCAAAAACACACTTTTAAGGCTGGGCACAGTGGCTCATACCTGTTATCCTAGCACTCTGGGACACCAAGGTGGGTGGATTTCCTGAGCTCACAAGTTTGAGACCAGCCTGAACCAGAGTGAGACCCTCTAAAATAGCCAGGCATTGTGGCAGGTGCCTATATTCCCAGCTACCTGGGAGGCTGAGCTAAGAGAATTGCTTCAGCCCAAGAGTTTGAGGTTGCTGTGAACTGTGATGCCACGATACTCTATCAAGGGTGAGAAAGTGAAACTCTGTCTGAAAAAAATAAAATACGCTTTCAATAATGTATCGAACAGTTAGGTAGAAGTTTAAAAAGAATTTAAGACTTGAATAACACTCTAAAAAAACTAGAACTAAAAAAACCTATAGACCATCCAACCAACAACAGTAGAATATAGAATATACATTCTTCTTAAGTGTACATGGACTGTTTTCCAGAATAGTTCATGAGCTAGGCCACAAAGGAAGTCTCAGGAAATGCAAAAGACTTGAAACCACATAAAGCATATTCTCTGATAATAGAAGAAAACTGGAAAAGCTTACAAATACTTGGAAATTAAATATTTAAACATTTAATTAATGTATTTGAAATACATATCAAAGAAGAAATTATAAGAAAAATGATAAAAATCCTTTGAGATAAATTAAAATACAAATACAACATACCACAATTTATAGGATGCAGGTGAAACAATGCTTAGAAGGAAATGTATAGCCATAAACACACTAAAAATGAAGAAAGATTTCAAATGATTGATCTAACCTTTCATGTTCAGACACTGGCAAAATAAGAAAAAAATGAAGCCTAAAATAAGCATAGGAATATAAATATTAAAAATTAGAGTGCTAATTAATAAAATGGAGAATAGAAAAGTAATATAGAAAAGTAATAAACCAAAAGTGTTTTCCTTGAAAAAAATAACAAAATTGACCATATTTGAGCTAGGTTATGAAAAAGGAGAGAGGAATCTAATTATTAAAATCAAAAATTATGGAGGAAAAATTACACTAACCTTACATCAGTAAAAAGTATTATAAGGGGGGCAGTGCCTGTGGCTCAAAGGAGTAGGGTGCTGGCTCCGTATACGGGAGGTGGTGGGTTCAAACCCGGCCCCTGCCAAAAACTACAAAAAAAAAAAAAAAAAAAAAAAGGATTAGAGTATTATAAGGGAATAATATGAACAATTTTATGCCATTGACATAAATGAATGGAAAAATTCCTAGAAAGACAGAAACTACTGAAACTGACTCCAGAAGAAAAAGAACATTTGAATAATTCTTTTAAATTGGTAATTTAAAAACTTTCCACACCCACACAAAAACAAACACCACCCCTCACAAAAAAACAAAAAAAACAGACCCAGATGACTTCACTGGTACATTAACCAAATATTTAAGAAAGAATTATAAGCAATTATTAAAAAAAAAATTATAAACAGAAGAGGAAATAATTTCCAACTCATTTATGAAGTCAGTATTATTCAGATACAAACCCAAAAATATCATAAGAAAACTACAGACAAATATCTATTGTGAATATGGAAATGAAAATCCTCAAGAAAATACAAGCAAACCAAATCCAGAAGCATATGTAAGAAGAATTAGATGCTATGACAAAGTGAACTCTTTGTATCACAAGAGTATGAGACTAGTTTAACATCCCAAAATCAATTAATGTAATACTTGTATCAGTGGAATAAAGAACAAAAAAAGCACATACTATCTCAATATAGCAGAGAAAAATGTGAAAAAATCCAAAGTTCATTCATGTTAAAATTCTCAACATACTAGGAATAGAAGGAAATTTTAACACGATAAAGGGCAGGTACAATGCCAAAACAAAACCTCAGCTTGCATCATACTTAATAAGGGAAGAATGAAGGCTTCCCCCTAAGATCAAGAACAGTGCAAGTTACTATATTCTCACCACTTTTATTCAGCATTACACTAGAAGTTGTAGTCTGGGAGATTAGTAGTCTGGGAGATTAGTTAAATAAAAGAAATTTTAAAAATCCACATTGGAAAGGAAGAAGAAAAGTTCTATTTACATATGACATGATCTTGTATATAAGAATGTACTAAGGAATCCACTAAAAAGTATTAGAATAAATTAATTTATCAGGGTTATGGTACACAAGATTAATATATAAAAATCAACTGTAATGTTATATACTAGCAATGAACAATCTGAAAATGAAATTAAGGAAAAAGATTTTGCCGTGCGGTGAGCTCATGTCTGTCATTCTAGTACTTGGGGAGGCTGAGGCAGGTGGATTGCTTGAGCCCAGGAGTTTGAGACCAGCCTGAGCAAAGTGAAACCCGGTCTTTATTAAAAATAGAAAAAACTAGCCGAGTGTGGTGCTCCATGCCTGTAGTCCCAGCTATTTGGGAGTCTAAAGCAAGAGGATGACTTGAGCCCAAGAGTTTGGATTTGCTGTGAGCTGTGACATCACGGCACTGTACCAAGGTTGATGGAATTAGACTCTGTCTCAAAAAAAAAAAAAAAAGATTCCATTTATAATAGTATCCTCCCAAAAAAAGGATAGTTAAAAATAAATCTAATGATAAAGTATAAGACTTATGCAGTGAGCACTATACTACTATAACATAACATTTTGCATGCTACAAAATGTTCTTGAAAGAAATTAAAGAAGACCAAATAAATGGAAAGACATCCCATGTTCACAGATCAAAAGATTTTATATTGCAAAAAATAATAGTGCTCATCTACAGACTCAACGCAACATCTATCAAAATTCCACCTGGCTGTTTTACAGAAATTGACAAAATGATTCTACAATTTAGTGGGAGTTCAAAGAAGCCAGGGTAGCCAAAAAAAGAACGTTGGAGAAGAACAACGTTGAAGAACTCACCTGTTTCCATACTTCTTATAAAAGTCTACTAAATGAGACAGTGTGGTACTGACACAGGATAGACATACAGATAATAGAACAAAACTGTGAATCCAAATAAACGTTGATCTTTAGGGTCAATTAATTTCAACAAGAGGACTTTGTGTTACTCAAAATATCATAGATCTAATTATCAATCTGAAACTATAAAACTTTTGAAAGGAAACATGAAACAAACTATTGTGACCTGGGGTTAGACAATGCCTCACATTTTATGACATAAAAAAATAAGTGACAAGAGAAAATATTAGATAAATGAACATTAGCAAATAAAAACTTTTGTGCTACAAATGATGTAATCAAGAAAGTGAAAGTGCCACCCACAGAAGGAGAGAAAACCTTTGCAAATCATATATCTGGGAAGATCCTGGTATCCAGACTAGGTGAAATTTTTTTTAACTACTCAATAATACAAATATTAAAAAGTTGAGTTAAAAATGACATTTCCACAAAGAAGATAAACAACAGGTTAATAAAAACATGAAAAGATGTTCAACATCATTAACTATTGGGGAAATCCAAATCAAAACCATAGTGAGATGCCATTTCAGAACTATGAGGCTAGTTAGAATGAAAAAGACAACATTGTCAAGGATGTTCTCCAAATGGGAACCTTCCTACGTTACTAGTGTGAGATGGTCCAACTACTTTGGAAACCAATTTGGTAGTTTGTTGAAATGTTGAACATGGCATCATCATATGATTCAGAAATTCCATTTCTAGAAGAAATAAAACATATATCCACAGAAAAACTTGCACATAATGTTCATGGCAGCGCTATTCAGATCAGCCAAAGAGTGGGAACACAGTGCCTATCAGCTTAGGGATGCATAAATAAAATATGGCACATTGATACACTACATTATTCAGCACAAAAAGAATGAAATATTGATACACATAATGTTTGAAAACATTATGCTAGGTGAAAGAAGTCGGGCACAAAAAGTCACACGTTGTATAAGTTCGTACATCGGAAATGTACAGAACAGGGCCTGGGGTCCGGGGGGAGGGCAGGGGGAAGATGGGGAGATGTTGACCAAAACGTACTGGATTTCTTTTGTGGGTGATGAAAATATAAAATTGAGTGTGGCAATGGCACCACTCTGCAAACAAAGTAAAAACCATTGTATTACACACTTCTAATGTGTGAATTGTCTGCTATGTAAATTGCACCTCAATAAATATGTTAAAAAATTCTAATCCCTATAAATTGGTCCTGCAATATGAGTTTTGGTCTCTTAGTACATTTAGGAAAATAATTCAATATAGCAGCATTTATCAACATTACCACCACTGATATTTTGGTTACCAGAGGCTGAGAAGGGTAGCAGGGTACAGAGAGATGGTTGATGAGCACAAAAATAGTTAGATAATTAGATAGACAGAACAATATTCAATAGCACAACAGAATGACTACATACAACAGTAAGTTGGGGTATACTTTAAAATAACTAAGGAGTGGAATTGGAATGTTCCTAACCCAAAGAAAGGCTAAATGCCTGAGTTGATGATCACCACAATAATCCTGATTAGTTCACATTGTACCAAAACTTCACAGGTACCCTAATTATTAGTCATACAACTATACAACCATAACATGCCCATAATAATTAAAAATAAAAGTTTTAACTAAATATAAAATGTAAAAATGAGGTTCAACTAAACTATTAGATAATTACAGTATTGACGGTGGGGGGAAATACCTGGACTTATAGCAAATGGACATGTTTGTATATTTAACGAGCATGGTTAAGGGAATCATTGACATTAGAATCAGGATATGCATGCAAGGTAAATATTAAAGTATTAACAATAAAATACCAGAAATACAATATATAGCTAACACAGTTTGGAGATAAAAAGGGGGGGGGGGGAAGAAAAAAAAATCTTAACTTCTAAGAGAAAAAGAAAGTAACAGAGAAGAAAAGAGCCAAAATAAAGTGGTATGTGTAAAACTCAAAAATGACATTAATTTGTTAAAAGTCCAATAACAATACCTGATTTAATTCATTAATTTAAAAATAGGGATTTTCAATTGGATTTTTAAAACTCTAGCTATATTCTATTTAAACTAAAATAAGGAAAGGTGACGCTATAACAGAGATTAAGAAGAAGAAAACTGATGTAGCTATTAGTCAAAAAATAAATGTTAAGGTTAAAAAAATAATTATAAGAGAGTATGAGGGTCACCATATCATAACATAGGAATAACTTAAGAAAAAATATTAAGATTCTGAAATTCTACAATCTATGCCCTAAAAATAAATGAGCAAGAAGTAAGAGAATTATCAGGTAAAACTGAAAAAATCTACAATAAGAATTGAAATTTACAGCATGCCTTATCTCAGAAATTAACAGATTGGTCAGAAAAATTATTATGCACATAGAATTTTTAAATTAACAAGATTTATCGAGCATTTAGGGATCCCTTACCTCATAACTACAGGACACATCCTGTTTTTACACACCCATGTGAAACTTACAATAATTGACCTCTTAATAAGCCACAAAGCAAATCTTTAAAATATCAAAGAACATATATTATGAGACCATGTCTTTTGATACAATATTTATAAAGTTGAAAATAAGAATTTTAAGTTAATTAAAAATGCGTATGTTTTCAAACATCTGGAAGATTATGAACACACTTTTAAATAAACATGAGTCATAGAAAAGGGCAAAATTGAAGACTGTTAGAAATGAATAAAAATTAAAACACTATACTCCCAAATGTAGCATTCACCACAGTGGTGCTTAAAAGGGAATACAATAGAGACTTGAATACATTCATTAGAAAAAAAATCTGTCTTCAAATTAATGTGGTAATTAATAGTCAATTAAACAGTCAATGGAATAAGTTAGAAAAAGAACATAGTAAGGAGAAACCAAAATAAAAGTTCAAAATAATAAAATGGTAAATAAAGAAACAGTAGTCAACAGCAACTGAGTTAAAAAAATATTTTTAACACACATATACACACACACCATGGAAAAGATATAAGATGAATAAATACATCTTTCTGGAAGTCTCATTAACTTTTTTTATGCTTTTCCTTTTACACTTGAAATTTTCTTTACATACCAGCTACAAATTTGAGCTGTTTTTGGAAATAATTGTGTTGTACCCTGAAGTCTCAATCAATATTTTGATTGGTTTTATATAAAATGGCATTTTTATAACATGCACATAAATGAATCAGAAGCTTCACATTACTTTCTCTTAAAATACTCAGGAGTTTAAAAATCAATGGAAAGAAAGGTTTAACTCAACACACGGTGTGTTTGAAAAGAACTTTGAAGTATTTAGTGACCCCTCATCTGGGCAGGTCTAGAGATTAACTCTGCTGTCCTAGAATTTTCCTTTGATGGCTGCATAACCACAACAGCTAAATGACAGCTTGTTCTCACTGCATTTTAAGGCGCTTTCAGTCAATCTCCCCCTAACTCCATATCCCTTTATAATATTAGCCATAGCTCCATCTGAAGACAAACTCCTGAAACCTCGTAGGGGAAGGAAAACGTTTATGAAGCCACACATTCTTCCTCCGTGAACAGAAGGAACGCACGGAATCCTCACTCCTCGCGTGGAATCGTCAAACCCGCAGGGTTGGTTGAAGAGGTTCCAGACTGACCTGTGTATCTCTTACTAGTTAGTGAGTTGCCCTGCAAGTCAGTTCTCTCATCCATAAAAGTGAGATTAACAGCAATGCCTTTCCTAGGGGATGGGGATGAGTGTAACCGTGGACACGCCAGCCTCAGTTTGGCACTAGTCCTCATCATGTGGCAGTCACATACCCTCACTTCCTAGATGTACTAGGAGCAGCAGCAGCAGTGAAAATGATAACAGCGCTAAAAGTAATAACAGCAACAATAATAGCTATATTCATGGAACATTACCCACCAGCTATTACGCTAAGTGGTTCCCATGCATTAACTAATTCATTAACTTGTTTTCCAAAAATCACTTTGAGTAGGTTCTTACTGTCATCCCTTCTACAGATGAAGAGCCTGAGGGCTGGGGAGGTTAAATCAGGAGCTGGTAAACTGCAGCCTGCAGGCCAAGTCCGGCCTGCCCACCTGCTTACGTATCTGCCGCTTTTGCATGACAGCTTTTGTGGTACAGCAGCAGAGCTGTGTAACGGTGACAGGTACTTATGGCCCACAGAGCTGAAGATGCCTATTCTCTGCTTGATCCTTTACATAAAAAGTGTGCAGGCACCTGAATTATTAATAGATCATGGTACAAGTTCACAGGGTTAATATGTCACTCTTAAACACCATCTTTTTTTCTTTCTTTTTTTTTTTTTTACAGATAGTCTCACTTGGTTAACCAGTTTAGAATACAGTGGCATCAGCCTAGCTCACAGCAGTCTCAAATTCCTGGGCTCAAGCAATCTTCCTGCCTCAGACTCAAGAGTGGCTGCGACCACAGGCACCCACCACACTTGGCTGCTTTTTCTATTTTTAGTAGAGATGGGGTCTCGCCCTTGCTCAGGCTGGTCCACCCACCTGGGCCTCCAAAGTGTTAGGATTATAGGCATTAGCCACTTCACCCTGGCCCCAAACTCCATCTTGACATTAGTAGGCATCCTTCCAGAACATGCTATGCTTGTAATACCTTCATGACATATGTAAGTATTGTATTTCTCAGGTTTTTAAGTGTCACACCCTGGGGTCTGTTTTACTTAGGTATTCCTAGCCTCTGTAACGTGTAAAGTGTCCAGGCACTGAAGAAAAGGGAAAGACTCTGCCCGTTGTACATATTCTGTGATTGTGGCTGACAGAGACTCAAGGTCCCCCTGAAAATCAACATCCAGGGCAAAAAGAGGAGGGTCACAAGGGAGGTTTCTAGGGTCCCAGGCTGGAAGCTGCATTTACCAGCTCACCCACAGCCCCTTGGCCATGCTTACCTGCAAATGGAAGCTGAGGAGTGCCGTTTATCAGGGAAAGGAAATGGATTGGCTCTACAGGACTCTACCTAACAAATGCAAATACAGTTGGCCAGGCTCTGCTAAATATGGTTCTGCAATGTGCTTTTTCCACTTGCTGTTATACCTTTCAAATTTTCCCCATGCTGCTCTAGTAGATCTAACTGATGGTTTCTTCCTGTCCTGGGTTCTGTTGGGCGGCTTCCCCACAGTTTATTCACGGGTTCCCCTGCTGCTTGGCCCAGGATTGTTCCTGAGTTGGAGTTACTGCAGACAACACAGCAAGGAGCACATGTGAACGGTCTCCTCAGACATCTAGGAAGTTTCTAGATTGTACAAACATACCAAGGAGGAGGATTAATATGCCCTACGGCCCATTGACCTGCAACTTTCCCAGATTTTGTCAAGCTACTCTCTGATGCATGTAAAACAATGTTCATACCCAGCCAAAGATTTAGAACAAGCACTTTCCCAACGTGGCTTCCCACATGTCTCAAATTTGGCCCATTTCATGGGTATAAGAAACATTATTATTTCAATTGCTTTACTAAATTTCCCAAAAGGTTGGCTTTTATCCAGAATATATAAAGAACTCTTCACATTCAATAATAGAAAGATAAAAAACCTAATTTTTAAAATGGATCTATATTTCTCCTGAGAAGATATAAAAATGGCCAATAAGTGCTTAAAAACTAATGATGCACAACATCATTAGTTATTAGGGAGGTGCAACTCAAAACCACGGTAAAATGCCACTTAACAGCCTCTACAATGGCCATCATCAAAAGGAAGGTGAGAAGAAAGAATTTGGAGAAATTTTGCTGTACCTTGCTGGTGGGATCCTAGAACAGTGATGTGACTTTGGCGGTTTCTGGAAATGTTGTTTATGGAGTTACCATAGAACGTGGCAACTCCAATTCTTGGTACGATATTTTGCCGTGTATCATGTGGTCCTATATATAATGTGTATCCATGTGTTTGACCCAAACTTTTAGGGAAAAAAAATTTTTAATTTTTAAATTCAAATTCAGTGAGTATTTGCTTTTCTATTCTTGTGATACTTTACTGAGAAGAATTTGAAGCAAATAACCAATATCCTCAATACTAATATGAAGAATTCTTGCCCACATTGGAGAAAATCTCATTTCAATTCAAGCTGGGGGGAGCAGGAACGAGGGAGGGGGAGAGGGGAAGGGGGTTTGGGGTGCTCCCACTGGATGGGACTAATATAGGGGTGTATAGAACAGCTTTTAGGTGCAGGACATAACTACAAGAGGGACTCTACCTAACACATGCAAATATTGTGACTTGGTTGTTTGTACCCTCACATTAACCTGAAATTGAAAAAAAATAAGATAAATTCAAATTTAAAGCTTAAAGCTTTCAGTGTCTGCAAACTACTGCAGCATTCCCCAAGGGATTTTCCAGTAATTTTTGTAAAACTGTCAGCTAGACAGCTAGCTGCTGCCTAACGTGTGTGCAGAGCCATACGTCGTGTATCCATACAGTGGAATGTTCCTCAGCCATAAAGGGATGAAGCTCTGATGCCTGTCCCCATGTGGATGGGCCTTAGAATCATTGTGCTGGGGGAGGCAGCCAGTCACAAAAGGCTATTTAATGACTGCATTGTTGTGAAATGTACAGAATAAACAAATCCAGAGAGAAAGTGCCAGTAGGATTTCCTAGGAATGGAAGGAGGGAAGGGGTGGAGAGATAGTGCTAATGAAACCGCTTTAGGTGAGACAGGTAATGAAAATATTTTGGAACTAAATAGTGGTGGTGGTTGCAGAGCTCGGTGAACATACTAAAAGCCACCGGGTTGAATGCTTTGCAGGTGGTTTCATGGTATGTAAATCAAAGTCAATAAAGCTATTATTTGCAGAATTCTAGACACGTTGGCAGTGTTGTCCTATCAACCTGGTCATCTTCCCAGGTTGCCTCCTCTTTGCAGCTTTACCAGCTATTTGTCTTCTTTTACTTGATTTGTAACAACTTGTATTCTGGTGACTAGTCCTTTTCCCATTGTCTGTTACAATTACCTCCCATCTGTTAATGGCTTGTTCTTTTATTTGCAGTCTTTTGTCCTATAGGAGCTTTAAAAAAAAATTGTATGTATATCCTTCCCTGTTTTCCTTATAATTTATCATTTTATTTCTTGTTTAAAAGTTTATTTCTGCCATAATATCATATGTAAATTATTCTACATGTTCTTTTAGTAATTTTAAATTTTGTTTGATACATTTAAGTCTTTAATCCAGATGGAATTAATTTTTGTGTATGGTGCATGGCAGGAATTACAGATTTTTTTCCCATATAAAACACATGATTTTGCAAACATTTATTGAAGAGTTCACCCTTTGTCTACAAATTGAAGATACTACCCTTTGTGATTTATCAAGTTCCCAAATATATGCAGATTACTTTCTAGGCTCTCTATTCTACATCTATTAATTTAATTGGCTCTGAGGAAGTACTGTACTTTCAAAATCACTATTATTCGTGCTATGAGGGTTGGTAATCACACCACCTCCATCTCTCTAACTTCAACTTTCCTTCTGCTTCCTCTGCAAAGTTGTCTCGATCATTCCTGAACGCTTCCTAATGAACGTAAAGGCCAACTTGTCTTTTTTCACAAAAAGTTCTGGTGCAATATTGTTCAAAATTAGATTAAATTCATATTAATTGAATGCAAGGAGAATCCCCATATTTCAAACAGTCACCAACAAATGGGGACGGTTAGGGACGTGTGAAAACAAACCAGCCCCCCCCATTGGTATGTGACTTCTTATTCATGGGGGTGACATCTGTCTACCTAGGAGTGCTTATTATGTCATTTGGTAAAGTTTTTCTTTTTACTTTTTTCATAAGTGGTTTCACACTCAACATCTTTATTATACCTACTGTGCGTATGTACATATGTGCACGCACACACATACGTGTGATGTAGATATAGGCTATCTCTTTATTCAAAAGTTTCATGCTTGCACATTTGCTGACTTTCTAAAATGTATTTGTAACCCTAACACTAGACCAGTGGTTCTCAGCCTGTGGGTCACCACGCCTTTGTAACAATAAAAATACATCCTGCATATCAGATATTTACATTACAATTCATAATAGTAGCAAAATTACAGTTATGAAGTAGCAAGGAAAATAATTCTATTGTTGGGGATCACCACAACATGAGGAACTGTATTAAAGTGTCGTGGCATTAGGAAGGTTGAGAACCACTGATCTAGGCCCACAGTGTCTTCACAGCTGCTCCCAGACAAGTGCACGCACAGGTGCACAAACTCAACTTTGAGTTACTTGAATTGCACGTTCCCAGCAGTGGTTGAACCAAGTTTCTGCCTTCTTGTTTCAGCTTTTGTACCATGAACAAGTGTCCTTTTCACATTCTATTTGGTGCTGTGTTTTTCACACTTGGTACTTTTCATTTTTCAGTGATTTCACTTTTTACAATCTCCACCTCCCTTCCCAGCGTAGCACTGAAGTGCAGGCTGATGTTCCTAAGTACAAGAGGGCTGTGATACACCTTAGAGATAAAACGTGTGACTTAGATAAGCTTCGTAGGGTATGAGTTCCAGTGCTGCTGCCATAACTTTAGTGTTAATGAAGCAATATATATGCATACACATACATGTGTATATACATGGTGTGGATATATAGTCTTTCACAACTAAGTTATGTGTCTTTAAATAGAACTGAACAGAAAGCAAGGTTATGTACTGATCTACTAGTGAAGACGTCCTGACCAGAGGCTCAGAGGAACCTAATCCTGTAGTTCCTGCAGCAGCAGGAGTTCAGTATTCACTAATTCAGGTTCACGGAGCATCATTATTGCAAATAACTAGACCCAACTGTGTGTATGATAAATATACACAAATACATGTGTAACAAAAGGCATTTATGGCTAGAAATTGTATGGCTTTATAAAAGCAAACTTCTGATTGTTTAAAATGGGATGATTAAAAAATTACCTTTTGAGGTGGTTTGTCTCCCATGTAGAGGGGAGCAGGTGATTTTTGTGCAGTGCTTTTCTCTCTGGTAGCATGGTGGAAGGTTTGGTTTCTCTAAAATTGTCAATGCAATATTGAATAGAGGAGGGTGAATGTTTTTCCTCAATAGGGGAAAGGTATATAAAACTTCACTATTAAATATTATATTTGCTTATGATGAGGATCATATTTCTGTTAGATGCCTCTTATTATCTCAATTTTATTAATAGTTTGTCACATGTGAATGCTATTTTTTGTTGAATAATTTTATACATATATTAAGATGAATTGTGTGCTTTTATCCTATAAATCTGTTAATGTGATAAGTCACATAACCAGTTTTCAAATGTTAAGCCATTAGTATACATTTTTGTGATAAATACTATTTTATTATGATGTATTCTAACATAAGCACAATTTGGGTTGTAGTATTCTATTTCAAATTTTACATATATGATTTCTTCTTTCTGTTTGTAAAGTTTCTGTATTTTCCAAGATTTTATACAATATTATTATGAACAGAAAAACAAATAAGCATTAATTTCTGATAAAAAGAGAAAACCATTTATATATGAGTATGAAATGTGAAATTTTCTGAATGGTAATAAGTCACGTACAGCACACAAAGCTCACCTCTTTGGCTTTTTAAAGATATATCTTTCTAAATCACCTCAAAGCGCAACAAACAAAAGCTAAACTTGCTTAAGGAAAAATGAATTATATGCTTAATATTAATATGTGGAAAAGACTTGGACACACTTGCATGTGTGAACCATTCACCTCCTGTGCAGGGGATTTTTTTAATCCCCAGGCTTCAGATTAGGAAAGAGATACTCAGCAAAGCCACGTGACTATCTCAGGATGACACAGACTGCAAGATGCTGAGCTGGGACCAACCTCAGGGCCTCTAAATGCAGGGTTGAGGTGTTCCAAGACCCCACAGAGCCTGTAGAAACCAGATCAGACCAGCCCAGACCTTCAATCCTCCAGGAGTGGCTTCCACTTATCACTGACAGTGGCCAAGGACTGGATATTTGCTGCAGGACAAGGGCAAAGCTTAACCCGACCAGGCATGAGGCCCATTCGTGGTCCTGTCTCAGGTCACCCCACTTCACGCTGCAGCGTATGGGGCTTCTGATATTTAGTGCAAATGTCCCAGTCTGGAGCCCAGGCCTCGATTTGTAGACAGCATTTTCTTCTTGGTTTGACTCTGAGCAAGTGTAGCGCACAATCAGCACTTGCAGCGAGTCTCCACACCCTGGTCTCTTTTGGCCACCTGCCATACTCTGGTCTTGTCTACCCACAGCTATGGTATACGAGGACTCAGGGCTGAGTGGTTTTCTAATTACCACCAAAATTTTGGTTGTTTCCAAGACTTGGATGGTCTGAACAAACAATGACTGAATATTCTTTCTGGTTAAATGTAGGATGTAGCCAGGGCTTCTATCTCTTATCAGCACTGAATAATAAACATTTCACACAGCTCAACAGCCAAAATAAGGGAGTGACTTCTGGGAGGGAGTCTTTCCAGTAAACCTACAGTGCTTCAGGTGAAGGCAGCTCAGCCGGGGTAAGGCCGTCACATTCCGGTTTGTGCCCTGGGCGTGAATCTAATCCACTGATGTGAGGTAGGGTTTCCTAATATTTGGACAACATTAAGCACACAGTTGTGTATTAGATTCCTAAGCCTAATCTCTGCCACTTAATGCCTTGCTGCCCCACCTGTTCAGGCAAGGGCCTAGGGCAGTGAGAACCCCCTCTCTGGCCTGGGCAGAGGAAATTGGCTGTGGTCCTGCAGAGGTAGAGGAGGTCCAGCAGGGGGGTCAGTACAGCTGTGATACTGGGCTTTCCCAACTAGTCCCTGCTGAGAAAGTGTCTGAAAGGAGAATCTCAGTGTTCTTGGACACGAAGAGGACCTTGACAGATACCTGAAGGCAAGTGAGAAAGCTCAGCTTCTACTAAGGGCTCATACTCATTTGATTTTACTCTGAGATGACAAGTAGCAAATTCTTTCATTTTTTTGTAAACACAAATAGTTTTTAAAAATTCTGGCATCCCACAGATGTTTGCTCTTACCACTGTCATCACAGCCTTAGATGATGATGGTTCCGGGAGAGTGAAGTCTTCCATCACTCCGTGTCTGCATGTTAACCTCGTATGTGGCAAGTCCTGGAGCCAAGGTCTGAACACACCTCCAGAGACAGGGCGGAAGGGATGTCTACGCTCAGACACAATAATGCAAATGATTAATATAAAACATTTAATAAAAGCCACGCTGGGGAGAAACCTTGAGAAGTTGACTCTGAAAGACCACCTGGGGCCTTCCAGTGAACTTCCCAGCCTGTTGCTCTTTATCTTCTTTCTGACCCTGCTGTGGTCAGGTGCCTTTACTGGGCCCCCTCGAGTCTCTGAGCAGGGGCTTGGGCCCCTCCAGGGGCCGTTGGGCGACTGATGGGTGGTTCTCAGAGCAAGGTGGGGCCACACGGTCCCCACGTGCAGTCCCAGGCCTCCGAGGGCCAGCAGCCATCTCTGATAGACCTGAGGAAGAAGAGGTGTGAAAGGCTGAGTCCTGACCCCCTTAAGATGTTCAAGTCTTGGCCCCCAGGCCTATGGATGAGATCCTACTTGAAAAAGGCGTCTTTGAAAACGACGGTGTTAAGATGTCATTAGGGTGGGATCTCATCCAATATGACCAGTATCCTTCCAAAAAGGGGAAATTTGGACACAGAAATAGACATAGGCCTAGTGAAGATGATTGGAAGACACAGGAAGAAGGCGCCCCCTACAGGCTAAGGAATGTCTGCACCTAGCAGAGGCTGCAAGAGAGGCCGGGAACTGATTCTTCCTCACAGCCCCGAGGGGTACCACCCTTTAGCCCCTTGATCCCAGACTTCCAGCCTCCTGAACAGGGAGACAACAAATGTGTGTCATCTAAGCTGCCCAGTCTGTGGCTCTTTGTCACGGCACCTACAGGACACTAACGCAGAAGGCAGGTGGCTTCCCCCACAAAGTTCTGTGCCCTGGCGGGTGAGAGCTTCCGTGCTGCTCTGGGGAGCATGGCTGGCTGTTCAAACATGCTGGCCTGGGCCACGTGTGGGGGCACGGGGTGCTTGAGACTGAATGGAGGACAGAACTTGGATTTAATCCACGCCATGTAAAAACCTTCATAGGTGACCAGCAAGGGCTGCAGAGGGCCAGGCATCTGCTTTTCCATTTTCGCAGTGTTTTCCTACAAAGTATGCAATGATCATACCCTCTCCAAGAAAGCATTTACTAGGTAATTCTTCCAGGGAAAACAGGGTTTGTCCTCTGCCCTGTCCAGATTCCTATCTGTGTCCTTCAGTGGTGGCCACTGAATTATCCCTCAGAAATTAGTATCATCTCTGCTCTTGAGGAAGTGCATTCACTTTAACATAAAAGCTATTATTTCTCAAACTCTAATTTTCTATAAGAATCCCCTGGGATGTTTGCTACAATAACATTCCCGGAGGCCTCTCTAGATCTACAAGATCAGAACCTTTAAGGATGGGACCTAGAAATCTCCGACTGATTGTCCCTCCCCCCTTCTCGCCACCACCCCACCCCAGGAGACAGATACAGACAACCTGTCCACCCCTCTCTGAGAAACACTGTTGAAAATGACTGATTAAAGTATATGGGTTTAACTTTGCAATGCACGTATTTTTGGAAGCAATTACAATTTCTATGGATTTAAGTCAAAGAAATGAAGATGTAACTGGAATGTTAGACGTTGATAGGTAAGGGTTGGAGATACCTCCTCAATGGCTCCTCAGCTAGGCTCAGTTCATTCCTCCAATAAACAGCAACTCACTGGGTCAGAGCCTTGTTTCTCCATTTTTTAGTTGATGGATCTTTCCCGTGCTCAAGTGAATTGCATGGTCCTCTGCAGTGGTGACTATCAGGGCAGACCAGGTGGCAACATGGGAGTCATGACACTCTGAGAAGTGGGACAGGAAACATTGATACACTTTATTCCATGTAGAAAGCTATGATGGAGAAAATGTGACCTTATTACACATAGGTGGTATAAAGTAATAATCAAGCAAATATGTGGAAAAGAAGCCCTCACATCAAGCATGAGTGACTATTTCTGAAACAGTCGCTCTTGACCGTGTTGCCCTGTGTTGCACACAGGGACTCATTTTCTCCCAGATCAGCAAGTAGGAACAGGTGCCCAAAACATGCATGAAATTTGAAGGAGGAAATTTTTAAGTGAAAGAGTGTGACCATTGATTTTATTATTTTATTTTCTATATTGATACATTTGTGTCTTGTAGCCACTAGGGATGGACAGAGCCCCTACATGGTGGACTGGGAGTTCCCCCAACAGGGACTTTAGCTGACCACCTGGGATCCGGCAGACAAAGGGAGGGAAGGCTGGTTTATAAATTCATACACACACAGTTTCTTTCTCTTGACCCAGAGAGACGACACCATTTTGGCTTCTAGCAAAGCAGATAGGCGCCACCCCAAGCTGAACTTTCAGGGCCTTTCTGTTGCGGTTTTGGGGGCATGCATACACAAAGTAAAAAAAGTGAGAAGGTATCAGTCTCATGTTTCAACTAAACAGTCTGTCTTTTGTTCAAGGAAGAGTGCTATCAGGGTGAAGGACAGAGGAGCACTAATCTACAGATCAAAGGACACTAAGGTAGAGTTACAACCCACAGTGTAGATGCTAGGGCTTAAGGGTGTTAGTTGCTTTTCAGCTTTATTTATATCTTGTCTGTAAGCTACTGATTTCTATCTAGACATTTCACGGACTAGCTTCTCATCTACTTTGCTGGACATTCCAACTCCTCATCACCATGGGTGTGTAGAGCAGTGGAGGGCTGAGACCTGGGGCCATTTCCCGCTTCAGCCCTCTGCAATGCCAGCCTTCATTAGTTCATATCCATAGTATCTCACCAAGGGACATCTCAGACCAAGTGTAGGCTTAGAAAGGAGAATAGTTTTGTTTGAGTAAATCTACTTCCTCCAAGCCTGGAAATTATGTCCAAGGAATCCCTAAATAAATGTTGCTCTTCTGTGCGTGGGTGTACGTATGTGGAGTTGTATATAAAAGACATTACCATCGAGTATTTTATAGTGTCATAGAGTATTTTAAGGCTGTGATTTCAAATTGGGCTGATAAATTCTTAGACTTATGGTAAGTAGACATATTTAAATGGCATAAAATGAAAATTTCAAAAAGAGCAGAGAAACAGAGGCTTCCATTTATGTAGAACTGGAGATAATTTATCAGTTTTATTTTATATGTTTTATATATTATAATTTTATATTTTACAGTTTACATTTCTGTATGTTGTATTTATGTACTTGTAGCAAAATTTACATTTTATATTTATATGTTAAACAACTTTACATTAAAGCAAATATGGAATTGTTTTCAAGTAGACTGCAAAATTCAAATAAATGTTTTAGATAAAACTCTAGATTTCAAAGAAAAATAGAGTTTGCAGTAAGTGTCCCAGGGAGTTGGCCATTCAGACACTATAATGTAAATATATGATTAAATTAAGCAAAAAGGCACAGGACAAAAATGAATAAAACATAAACACAGATTTACAGAAAAAGTAATATATATATGCATCCAAAATGCATTTTTTGTGGTATAATTGGTTAATTTTAATTTTCTTGTACATGCCATATTTTTATTGTTCATATTTTCTACAAAAAACATGTTATTGCTTACATAACAAAAAAAAAGATATAATTCCCTATCAAATTTTCCATGAAATTTCCTACTGACTTTGCTTAAGCACATCTATATATCCATTTTGTATGTGATGTTAGAAGCTCCTGAGAAAACCACAGAGATTTTCAGAATTCAGCTCCGATTGCTAACAGAAACCCCTTTTCATTTTCTGATCTCTTGCTATGTTCCTTCTTACGACCTGGCTCTCAAATTTTGTTTGCATTGTTACTACCAAACAGTCAAGTAACTAAAAGCAGTCAGGCATGGGTCTTTCATCGGATAGTAAGCACTTGATGTTAATTCCAAGTGCTTTTTGGGACAGTCTTGGAAATATCTGCTCTAGTGTTTCAAAATAACAAAACGTTTGATCCCTTCCTGGCTTTCTACATTGTGGGACAGGACCACAGAGCTCAAGGGCAAGCCTCTCTTGGCAACGTTTAAAATGTGAGCTCACCTACAGAGAAATGAATAGCTAGTAAACTGGAACCCACGATGTTCTGGTGTCTGCTGCACATTCCAGGTGCCAGGTCCTGATTCTCTGCACCCAGGGAACTTTCCAGAAGCAGTGACAGTGACTGTATTTGAGGTGTTTGTTATAAGGAAGGTGCAAACAGGAATAGTTCTCTATTTTCAGAAAGACTGTTAAAAGAACTGGAAAAACAAATTCCTTTATACGTCCTTTGAGACTTTGATTAAGAGTGTTTATTCTTGGATGAAGGGGATTAAGGGGAAAGGTATTCCGGAGGTGGGTTCTCAGCCGGATCCTGGGACGCCAGCTCTCGGCTTGTGATGAAATAGTTGAATAATGTGCACTTTCGTAAGAGCTGTTTGAGCTCCCCAATTGGGGTCTTTGCTAACTAAAAACAGGCTTTTTGACTGATATTTTTGAGTATTACTTTGATAATCTTTGCTTAACATTTGCTCTCAGAATTCCTTTAAAATGATTGTTTTCAACAGTGTTTCTACAGCGGCAGCTGAAAAAGATGACATGATTTCCTCTCATGTAGAGAAATCGTCACAGAATGGCCTTTACACCTGTTTGCTCTCAGCACTGATCCATGCCCTCCCCTGCCTCAAGTGGCCAGAACAGAGTGGTTGCAAACTGGCCTGAAGACAGTTGCAGTGACAACATTGTCGGTGTGATTTAGGACTGACGCTTTTCCAAAATCTGAGTCTCCCAAGAAGATGGGGCGAGGGAGCCAGCTACCACCGAGAGGTTTCATAAGGGCACATGCTGGACATCAGCCCTTCTGTCCTCACGGTTGGATCCTGAAACTGACATTATGGGTGAGTAAATGGAGGCCCAGGATATTACCAAACTCAGGATGTTAGTCAGTGGCAGAATTAAAATCCAACCTGGGATAATCTTGGTCTGAAGACTTGACTAACAAAAAGTTTGTTTTTTGTTTTTTTAAGGTTGACTTTTGATTAGAAATAGAAGACAGGGGAAAGGATAGACAGGAGAGGAAGCCACTGGGCAAGATGGTTGATTTTATTTCAAGCAAAGATCTAATCCTGAAATTCCATTTTTATCCTTTCAAAGACAAGGATTTTAAATAAGGGTCTGGACAAACTGGTCATGCCTGTGTCCACCCTACATACAGCTTCTAGGAGCCAGCCCAGGAACCAAAGTGGTGGGGTCATTTTCCCGTCTGTATCAAGGACAGCAGAGTGTCTCGCCCAGTGCACACCTCCTGGAGTGTTGCCAGCTCTCTCTAGAGTAGGGAACATGGGTTTGTCGATTACCCAGGACTAGAGTTATTACCATCACACTTTTGTTCTTACAAAGTCTGACCTTTGTAAAGGTGCAATGAGAAAGTCAGAATTTCTTCACAACTTGAAAGTGAAGGAAATTATTAAGTCAGAACCTTTAGTCCTAATTGACCAGGAGTCAAAATATATAGTCTGGGTTTCTTCAATTGATCAAATATGTAAGTAATTAACTTTTCTGTATTTTAGAGCCAAAATAACTGGAATGAGATGGAACAGGCAAAGTTCTGAGTTTCTTGACAAGCTACAGCCCTCCATGAGGACCCGGGACCCTGGAAGGAGCATTCTGACTTACCCTTAGGACCGAACCTCAGCCCTGGCAAACAAAGCTGAGGGAATGTCTCATTCAGCAGCATCCTGGCTGGAATCCACTTATGGCGCCCAGGATGGGAGCCAGCAGGGGATATGGAGGAGCCCCACCTGTCCCTGTGGGATACAGAAAAGGAGATGGCCAGACATGGGCAAAGGATGGCCTGGAGAGAACCTCTTCCTTCTATTAGAAGGAACTTCCTCACTATGAGAAAAGAGCTCCAGAGAGCTGTGGGACAGCTCTGTTGGCTAAGAGAAGGCACCACAAGAAAACGGCAGTGACAGGCAGGACTAGCTGGCCCGGGGTGCAAGGCCCACCCTCTTCTATTCCTGCTATTTCATTTGTGGCCCACAGAAGCCCAAAGTCTTAGATCTTGGGGTCCCCTGGTCTTAGATCCTCAGGAAGGAAGGGGGTGGCCCTGTGAGGCCCATGGGTCCAGGATCACCTGAAGGTTTCACTCTGTTTTTACAATCTGTTGTTTTATTTTTGTATTTAAAAGTATTTATTTCCTTTTAGTTTAGCTACTGTTATTTAATTGATGCTGCAATTGCTTTTTCTAAAGCTTTACAGCATTATAATTTACAAAATAGTATTTTTCAAATATGTGTTTGTTAAAATACTCTTATGAATAACATGATTTCCACATCATTGGGCCCTCTGGAATTAGATAAGTAAGTTTTGTACCTTGATTTAAGTAAAGGGCCCACAATTGCTTAAACTGTCATCACAATTTGACTAGAAACACCTAAAACAATGAAGATCATTTGTGTAAGCTATTTCTGTAAGCTGTTATTAGAAATCTATATAAGTAATTTAATATTTAGCTGAATAAATTTTGATTGGTTTAAAAAATAATGCCAAAAAATCTAAACAATAATACACCATTTAAACTTTATATCATTTTTAGGAGATCAGTTCTAAATTCAAAGATTATTTTAGGGGCGTTGACATTTTGCAATTTGTTCTTCTTTCATAATGTTAACTTACAACTTTGTTGTTTTGTTTAAAATATTGTTTTTTCTTTAAGTGTTTCTAAATTTCAGCAGTTAAAATAAAAGTTTTCCTTTATAGCAAACATACACACAGACACACACAAACCTACTGGGCTTGCTTGAAGGTGACCTCAGCGGCACAGGGGTGTGGCTCTGTCTGGGGAGGGCCCTGTAACCAGAGCAGGCACAGGAGGGACCCAGCAGGCCTGAGGGCTGGAGGGCTGGAGGCTGGTGCCAGGGACAAGAGTTTCTGCCTGGAGCTGCACCTGGAGCAGCTCCCACCGGGTGGCAGCAGGGGGCAGGTTGATAGGGAACCCTGCACAGTCTGGGGGACCATTCCCCAGCCTGCATCCATGGAGGCTGTCTGTTTAAAAATTATGAATGACATATGCAGAGCATGCTTTAACAAAATCAAGAACTTTTAAAGCACGTATAATTTTAAAAAGATAATTATAAGAGGGACTTTACCTATATATACATATACACACATATACATATATATTAAAAAATTTAAAACAATTATATATGTATATATGTGTATATATGTACACGTCTGTATATATATATACTTTTTTATTTTTTAATATACATGTATATATGTGTATATATATAATTTTTTTTTAATAAAATGAAAAGACAAAATGGAAGGCGAAAAGAAGAGAGCAGAGAAGAGGGAGGTTGGGGAGGGAATTTATTCTTCGGAAGCTGTTGCAGAACCCTGTACGCGTCTCAGTGTGGGGCTGCGTGGGGCTGTGGTGATGACCCTACTTCATTCATTTCGGCGCTGGGTTGAGAATCTTGGGATTTTTGTCATTTCTTCAACCCACTTGGACTCTTTAAAGGCCAATCAGCTTCACTTACAGAGCTGGGTAACACAGAGTTCACTTACAGTCCAGTGACCTCTCTTCCCAGGTCCTGCGTCCTGAAGTGAGTTTTCACTTCTCTGGGGAGGGACGGCCCCATGTCCAACAGGGGTCTTGACCCTAGCACCCTCAGGACCCTAGACCAGCCTCTCCTGATAGTGCTTTTCTTTTACTTTCAGGTAAAGATTCTGAGACAAGCTGCCCAGGGCAGGGTGCATGGGGGCCTCTGCACCAGCCAGGGAGGTACTAAGAGGTACTTGTTTCCTGAAAAAAGACAGCAAATTAAGCCGAGACAGCCATTTCTGACGAGGACTCCCTGGATCAGAGATTGTCCCCAGGGCCACTTTGGGAGACATGTGCTGAAGACAGCAGAGTCACATTCTGTTGGCTCAGAGAAAGCTCCACAGGAGGGGGGAAAATGGTGATTTCAGCAGGGCTGGCTGGCTTGGGGTTCAAGGTCCCGCCTCCCCAGGTGGCCCTTCTGTTCCTGCTGTTCCAAGTGCGGTCCACAAAGCCCTGGAAGTACCAGGGTCCCATGGTCCTCAGGTCTGCAGGAAGGAGGGGGGTGGCCCTGTGAGACCCAGGGGGTCAGGGTTACCTGCAGTTTTTACTCAGGACCCTGAACACTCACAGCCACAGCAGGACCCAGCAGCCCATGCTGCCTCAGAAAGTGACTTCCATTTCTTTCCTTGTTATTTGAGGGTTCTTATTCAAGTAGATACAACATTACCATTTCCAAGCTAGTGTTTATCAGAGTTTCATTTAATTTTTATGAATGCATTTTTCCATGTCCTTGGACCCTCTAGAATTTTATAGCACGAGTATTATATTTTAATTTAAATAAAAGATTCACTATTACTTAAACCATCATTGAAGTTTGCCAAAGAGAGATCTAAAACATCAAAACCACTTCTGTACGTCATGAACTGCTATTAGAAATCTGTACAAGTAACTTCACATTTATCTGAATAAATTTAGATTTGTTTTATAAAATAATGAAAAAAATTCCAACACTCAGACTTAATGAAACTTTAAAATATGTTTTATTAATTTAGCCCTCAATTTATTAGATTAATTTAGAAGAGCTGACATTTTGCAATAGTTTGCTTTTTTGTTTGGTAATTTTAAAATCTTGGTTATGTTTGACATAGTGTTTGTTGTTTAAATTTATGTAAATTTTATGCAAAGAAATACTTTGCCCCCTGGCAAACACATGGAGAAATAGTGCAGATATGGCCACTTTTAATTGTTATTTCAACACCTGAGAAAAATATAAAATTAAGGTATATAAACTGTTTTAAAATTCAAAAAGAAAAAGAAAGATTTGCACACATATTTGGTACATACACAAGAGATTCCTAACTTACATATTAGGAATATGTAAGTTCGGAAGGGGAGTTGCCTGGTGTGCTTACTGGACAGACCCCAGGGAGACACAGCCCGCCCCACACGGTGCAGATGAGGGAGCTTTGAGGAAGGCAGTTTCCTGAGCTGTGGGCAGAGACCAGGAAGTAACAAGGGATGTGAGGCTCCTGGACAGGGGCAACTGGAGGAAACTGTTCCCACTTCCAAGTCCCAGGGGAGGGTAGGAAGAAAGTGCTGTGCTGGTGAGGAGCTGCCAGGGGACCGGGGCAAACGGCACCCACCCACTGCTCCTGCCCATCACTGGCAGCCACCAGTCAGAGGGCCTGGGCAGTGCAGGCTGGGGCAGTCACCTCCTGAGCTCAGAGAAGGCCTGCAAAGGACAGAGATTGAATTTGGAGAAATGCCTGGTGCTCTCAGGTTTGACTAAAGTGTGTGTTTTATTGCATTTATTCACATCTATTCATTTACCTTGTAGTATTGGGAAGATTCACTTAGCAATGCCTGAAAAAGTAAGAAATAGATTAAAATTTGAAAAGTACTGATTATAAAATTTGTGATTTCAGGCAGAAATGGCCTTTTAATTGACCGATATAAAGACAAGAGGGGCGAGGGGACCTGGAATCCCACTGGGGTCCTTTCCACTGGACTGTTCCTTGTTCGGTGTTACAGACAGGCTCTCCACCAATGCACGCAGAAGCCATACTGTGGCACCGGTTTTGAGAAAACACAGGCTTTATTGTTAGATTGGCCAGCAGAGAGCTAGGAGGCAACTTACATCTGTCTCCCTGATTTTGGGTGTGGGGCAAGTTGATGGGTATGGAGAGCCAGGGAAAGGGTTTAGGAATGTCACCTTGGCAGGGTCTGAGGGCTTCAGATTTGGCCATTTAGTGTAACGTATGTTGAGGCAGATTTTAGCCCCAGATCTTCAGGATCAATGGATCCCTCAGTTCTGAAAGAGTCCAGCGTACAGGCTCTGGTCATACTCTGGTATGCACTCCCTGTGAGACTTCTTCTTAACTCAACTGGAGGGCACGCCTTTTCTTCTACAGAGCCTTGGCCAGTCTAGCCAGCGATCTAATACCAGGAAAGGGCAGTTACAATACGAAAAAGCTTCAACCTTGAAGGGAGGCCCCACTTTCTGCCTCTTTTGCTATCAGAGGACACAGTTCTCCATTGTGTCACTTGGGATTACAGTGGAGCTGTCACTCTGAGGGTGAACACACAGCAAACCTCTGGGTGGTTACACACTTAGGAGCTCTGAGAACAAGACCCCAGTGGAAATGACCCCAGTCGGATTCCAGGCCCCCTCGCCCCTCTTGTCTTTGTATTGGCCAATTAAAAGGCAATTTCTGCCTGAAATCACAAATTTTATAATCAATACTTTTCAAATTTTAATCTATTTCACAGCAGATCTTTCTTGGAGTATCTTGAGGGATTCCATTATAAGAAATTTAAAAGGTTGAACTATGCTTTCCAGGGATAAATAACCCTGTATACCCATCAGGCAATGAAAAGAAAATCACTTCCCACATTCTCAGTTTCTGACAGCACTTTGCTTTATTTTTGATTGTTTTTGGTCATGAAAATTGTTCTTACTTAAAATTTGAGGGGGCTTCTCTATCCATTCTGAAGTATAGGGACAGGTTGAAAAGAACTTAGTATAGTTTGCTAATGGTTTTATTTTGTGATTGGTTTGATTTAGTCATCAAACAATAAAAGGAATTACAATTTTTAGTTAACGGGTCACACAGTCCTTGTGTTAAAGTTTAAACTTGATAATTAACTTAGTAACTATAAGTACTGATGAATATTGCCTTGTTTATTTGTTAATGATTCACAAATGATTATTTCTATAGAAGAAAGAATAACATTGTTTGAATAATTTCCTAATAATGTGTACATTCTAATTAAAGGAAAAACTCAGAAATTTATATCAGATGATATCATTTGAGGACAGTAACAACAATGTTAATATTTAATGAACACATGTCAGTTCTATACAGTGCTAAATACTTTGTGTTGGTATATGTTTCAATTTATTCCTTATAATAATGCCATTATATAGATACTATATATATTCTATTGTTGTAGATGAGAGAAGTGAGGTCTAAGAAATTTAAGAGACTTGCCGAAGACCCCTGGTTGAAAATTAAAGTGTACTGGCCACGCGCAGTGGCTCACACCTGTGTTCTCAGCACTCTGAGAGGCCAAAGTGGGGGGATCACTTGAGCTCAGGAGTTTGAGAACAGCCCGAGCAAGAGTGAGACCCCCATCTCTACTGAAAATAGAAAAATAACTAGCCAGACATGGTAGCAGGCGTAGCTGCAGGCACCTGTAATCCCAACTACTCAGGAGGCTGAGGTAGGAGGATGGCTTGAGCCCAAGAGTTTGAAGTTGCCATGAGCTGTGACACCAGGCCATGGTAGCCTGGAGCAACAGAATGGGACTATTATCTCAAAAAACAAATAAACAAACAAAAAAAAAAAAAACCCAGAAAATTAGTGTACCGAGTGCCTCTGTAAAGTGCTAGTTATTCTGCTAGACCTTTAGACTTTTTCCTGCCTCCCATGCTAACTGAAGTCCATATGCCACAGAGTTGGTATCAGTCGCAGGGGTGTCTAATTCCAAAGTGGCATCTTTAGCCTCAAAATACAAAGCTTTTGCCCCTTTAGTTAATTTGAGTATCTCTCTCTCACACACACAGGCACACACACACGCACACAGGCACCACCCCCGTATGTTTGAGGCATGTATATGAAACGGTATATGTGAGCTTAGGTTTGTATTTATTTGTCACTATAGTGGTTACCATTACTTGTAAATTAAAAAAAAAAAATTCCTTGCAAAAAATTACATCTAAAAATATGACTGGCCTTTGAAATCTGCCTCTTAGAGAAAATATCCTATAGATAAAACTAAAAGTGTCAACATGACTAGGCATTTAGTAAAGTGTCAACATTACTAATAACATAGCAAGTTATTAGTAATATGATTTGTTTCAAAATATCTAACTTGACTTTTTTGTAACTAATAGCCCTTTTATGTTATAAGCAAAAGATAGTGCTGCACTAAATCACTTGTTTAGATAATACTTGTTTCCTGAGAGGAAACTTGTCAGTAGGAGAAGAAGCAGTTCACTTTTCTTGGACAAAAACAAAGCAAAAGACCTTTTTTCAAGCTCCTGGGATGTTTGGGAAATTAGCAAAGGCTGATCTTAAAGCAAAAGGTATCAAATTAGGCATTGAGGGTGCTCTGGATGGTCGTTCTAGGGTAAAAACATCACATTGATAGTGACAAACACAGCATGTAACACGCCATTCACTTCTGTTCTATTTGTGGATTTCTCCATGAGAGGATACTGGCTGCCTGCCACAATCTGGCGTTTTACGTGGAACTGGGCCTATTGTTCTGTTTTGCCTGGTGAAATTTTTCCCAACTTTCTATTACCCTTCAGCTTATACTAAAAATGTGTAAGAAAAGACAAAAGCCAAGATGTGCTGCTGCTTCTTTGAGAAGAATATTGTTTTAAAACTGAGACAACTTTTTTTTTCCCAACAAATTCCTGACGGAATCCAATCAAATATCAAGATTTAATCATTTGCATTTGATATTTTTGACACTTCTGAAGTTTGGGAGACTCTGAGTAAAATGTATAGAGAAGAAAATATAACCCCAAAATGATCTTACCAGTTTGTTTTCAAATTCGGGTTTTATTATTCATATGTGGTAAAGCCAACAGATCAGTAGATGAGGGATAAGAGGGCTTGTTACTTATAGTTTTCAAAAAAAGGGGGGTCATCATGCTACGTGGAGCCACATGGGAAGGGACCAGGTCTGCTGGAGGCAGAAGGCCGCAAGGTGCAAGCACAGTGAAGCCTTTACTGTGGTTTTCATGGAAGGAACGGGAGAGGCAGGTAAACAGACTAGGCAGGCTTAGGACCTGCCAGCTTAAAGGATTTCAGTGGCCTGGGCCTGGGGCTGTCTCTAGCTGTTTGCACCTGGTCCTGAGATGATTAAGGCAGAGGAACATTCCCTGCTGGAGCGCTGGAGCCAGATGGAGAGGGTGGTTCTGAGGCTGGCCCTGGATTGGTCAGTTTGAACACATCGGGTGTGCTCCAGGGCGGGTCTGTTACTCGGATCTGTTATCTCCAGGAATCACCCAGCCCTGGGAGGAGCAGTAGATGCCAGAGAATGCAACAAAATAAAATGCAGGTGCCTTGCTTTTCTATTGCGATGTAACAAATTCCTACAGACTTAGTGACCTGCGACAGCGTAAATTTAGCATCCAGTGGCCAGGGGTCAAGAGTCTGGACACAAGGTAGGCCCGAGTCTTCCACTCAGTCTCAGCAGGCTGAGCTCATCTGAACCTCAGGGTCCTTCTCCAACTCTCTGGTTGTTGGCAGATTTCAGTTCCTTCGGGTTTACTTGCTGGCTCTGGGCAGGGCTGCTCTCAGCTCTCAGGCCATCCTCGGGGCCTGGTGACATGGCTCTGGCCTCCTCCAGGCCAGCAGGAGTTTGCTTCTGTCTCAGGCTTCAGGACTGAGGACTCACCAGACAGATCCGGCCTACCCAGGGTGATCTCCCTTTCCCTGAACTCAACTGTGTAGGGTCCTTAACTGAATCTGCAAAAATCTCTTTTGCTACATATCATAACACCATCACAGCAGTGACGTCCTATCGCAGCTACAACTCTTGACCATGCTCCCAGAGGGTACTATTCAAGGGCAGGGGTCATTTCAGGTCTTCTGCCCATCTCTGGGAACAACATTTAAAACAAGTTGTCTGAAATTGTTTCTCCTTTCCATCTGGGATGTTGTCTGTATTTTTTTTTTTTTTTTTTTCAAGGAGATGATGAATTTTTTTATTTTAGATTAATATGAGGGTACAACAATTATAGAACAATGTATGCATTTGTTTTTTTATTATTAAAATAATATTTTTAAATATTTAAAAATTTTAAATCAAAGTAAATCATAGCTGTGTACATTGATATGATCATGGGGCATCATACACTAGGTTCATAAACCGTTTGACACATTTTCATCATACTGGTTGACATAGCCTTCCTGGCATTTTTTTAGTTATTGTGCTAAGACAATTATATTCTACATTTACTAAGTTTCACATATATCCTTGTAAGATCCCATCTGTCCCCCTCCCTCTACCCACCTCCCCCCAACCACTATGATGAAAATGTGTCAAACTGTTTATAAAACCAATGTATGGTGCTCCATGATCACTTTAATGTACACAGCTATGGTTTAACGTTAATAATTAAAAAAAGAAAAAACCAACACAAAAACTTTAGCTACTTGTAGCATGTGCCCTGAGAGGAGGGATACTTGCGAGAGGACATGGAAAAGATCACTTCATCTTTGGCTGGGACTACCTGAAGAAGTGTAGGAGGAGGCGCTTGGCCTGGGGTCTGTGTGTGACTGTCTACCCACAAGCTGACAGAATGCTTTGGGTTTATTAAGAAAGGTTTCTGATCAGTCAACTAGATTTCCGTCCTCTTTCCAAAATTTTGAGAACTTTTGTGATCTAAGACCCACAGCAAGAAACACATTTTTCATTACGACACACACACATGCACACCACTAAAACTAAGGCTTCACAGGACAAATGATACCCTTACTTTGGTATTTTTCTATTCTACTTCTTTCTAAGAATGATGACTTCATAATGACCTGACTTTTTTCTAGAGACCAGTTCTTTTGAGTCAGCAACTGTCAGATGCGATCTGTTCCTGTGTGCTGAGGAGTCTCAGCTGCTGTCCCTGTGTGTGGACACCCACTTCTCTGAGAAGTGACAGCTGCACAAGTCCAGGAGGAGGTGCAGAGGCACCTGAGGGGTTATCTGGCTATAGAGCAGTGGTTTGCAACCTTCCTAACGCCATGACCCCTTCATACAGTTCCTCATGTTGTTGTGATCCCCAACCATAAAATTATTTTCGTTGCTAATAGGACATGAGATTTTGTTGCTAATAGCAATGAAAATAATTGTATGGTTGGGGGTCACCACAACATGAGGAACTGTATTAAAGGGTCGTGGCATTAGGAAGATTGAGAACCACTGGTATAGAGAGTCCTGGGCTGAGACCAGGCACAGGGAGGGGACCAGGAGGACCCAGCAGGGAGAGAAAGGGGCTGGGTTGAGGTCTGGGAAACATTGACCTTGAAGGCTATCCTTGGGCCTGGCTTTTAGTCTCAGGAAGTCCTCGAGGGTTTGGAGCAAAGGTTTTAACACAATTCTATTTACATTTTAACATGCTCATTTCTGGCCTCCAAACAGAACTGCTGTCAGAGGGCCAGAGTGGAAGGAGGGAGGCTACTGTACTCACCCAGGCACAGGGACCAGTGGGCACCGTGGAGCTGGTGAGAAGTGGGAATGGAGGCACCAAACCCAAAAGCCACATGGACCTTTAACCATCAGCCCCTGCCCCACTACCCCCAGCCTGCCAGAGGGAGTCCTAATCAATAGCATCCTTCTAGAAGGTGAACATTACTTTTCTACCAAGACTCAAATAGTGGCTAGTTCAGGGCTAAAGCCAGAGGCTTGGGTGCAGTGGAGGACCTATATCAGGCTACCAGCTGAAACACCACCTACCTCCCTCTACTTCTCCCTCCAGTCCTTGCTGGGGGCTTCCTCTGTTCAGCTTGGCAACTGTCCCTTCACTCAGTTAAAATTAAAATCTCTCTGATCTTTCCCAGGCTGAGCTAGATGACTGAACTGACTGATGGAATTCAGTCTGTGGCCTCACTCCCTTTGATGCCTGTGACAGCCTTCCGTATCTTGATCTGGCAAGGTTAGGAGACAAACATTTGGGTGACCTGAGGTGGGGCTGCCTGGGTGCAGGCACCTAAGATTCTCCACTCTCAGAGCCACAGCACAGGAGAAAGGTGCTCATAACCCAGCGCTAGGTAAGAAGTTGCATGGGGAATGGAGCAAGAACGTAAGCTGTGTTGCTGGAGGATTCTGGGGCACAGAAGCTCTAGGTTCCTATGTGTTTGTGCTGGGGGTACAATCCAACCTTAGAAGCAAAGGAAGAGTTTTCAGTATGCCAACAAGCCTGCCTCTGGGTTCTGAGGATGCCCAAACAAAGCCACTGTCACGGAGGCCGGAGGGCCTAGCTGCCCACATCCTGTAAATTCTACTCCACAGCTGTACTAGAGGTACTCCTGGGGCAGCTGGAGGGCCTCTTGGTGGCCCTCAGCAGTGGAAGGACATGAGATGCATATCTAACTCAACTGTTACACAATCACACAGGGCGCCAGGAAGGGCTCCCCAAGTTCAGGAGTAAGCTTCCAGTTCTGATTGAGAGACAAAGCCATCTTTTTGGAGGATATGAGAGCTGAGTTGGGCCTTAACAGATGACATTTTAGTCCTTGGTACCTTCTGACTTCCAAAGAGCCCCTGAGGGCAGGGAGGCTGGTAAGAAGGGAGTCCTGGGTGGCATCCCCAAATCAGGTCTGCTCCATGGTTTAAGATAGTTAATAGGGTTGGGGGCAAGATATCCTTTGAGGACAGGGAATCAGACGCTAAAAAGAGCCTTGTAACTAGAGCCAGAGGTTCTGAGATGTGGGGGTGCTCTCGCACATAGGAGCAGGTAGCAGGACAATTAACCGCAGATGGACAGTCCAGGGGAAGGCAGGGTGAAGGGGAGCTGGTTATAAGGCTGTGCCAGCAGAGTGCTGGGGACCCTGCCATGCAGGGAAGGGAGCCCTCTGATGCCTATTCCCCTCAGTGTGCTCTCTTCTCCTGGAAGCGTCCCTGTGCTCATGGCTGCGTCTACACTTCAGACAGTAGCAGCAGCACAACTGAAAGAAGCTACGGAGGAGGTTGGGGAGGGATGGGAAGCTAGCAGAGAAAATCAAGAACAGAAAAGCAGGCGGAGGCTCCTATAGCTCATAGCTCAGTGGTTAAGATGCCGGCCACATACGCTGGGGGGCTAGTGGGTTCAGGCCTGGGCCTGCTAAATAACAATGACAACTACAACAAACAAAAAATAATAGCCGGGCATTGTGGCAAACGCCTGTAATCCCAGCCACTTGAGAGGCTGAGGCAAGAGAATCGCTTAAGCCCAGGAGGTTGAAGTTGCTGTGAGCAGCACTCTACCGAGGGCCACATAGTGAGACTCTCTCTCAAAAAAAAAATAAATAAAAAGCTTAGTGCCTGTAGCTCAGCGGGGCTAGGGTAACAGCCACATACATTGGAGCTGGTGGGTTTGGATCCAGCCCAGGCCTGCAAAACAACGACAACTACAACCAAAAAATAGCTGGGCATTGTGGTCGGTACCTGTAGTCCCAGCTACTTGGGAGGCTGAGGCAAGAGAATCCCTTAAGCCCAAGAGTTGGAGGTTGCTGTGAACTGTGACACCAGGGCACTCTACCCAGGACAACATAGTGAGACCCCATCTCAAAAAAACAAATAAATAAAACAAACAAAACCCCCCAAAACAACAAAGAAAAGCAGGCAGAGCACCACCTGGAGATGGGAGGCACTGCAGGTGTAGGTGAGGATGGAGAAGAGACTTGGGACTTGGCGAGCTGGCACTGACCTTGCAGAGAACAGGTTAGCAGAGCAGTGGAGTGGAAGCTTATTATAAGGGAGGCCTCTGTAGGAGGGGCACTTGCAGGGAGGAACCCTGTGGGGAGGGGCAACTCTGGCCCCAGGTAGGATCCAGCCCTGGGCCCTCAGGCAGTCTGGACTCACCTGCCCGCCCCAAGGACTCTAAGGAAGAGGCAGAGAGATTGTCCTCAGCCAGAGAGAGGCTGCCTCCCTCTCAGGATCAGGGGATGAAACTCAAAGGTGTAAACACTGGTACCCAGAGATGAGACCACAAGGGAGCAGAGAAGTTTAGGTCAGCTTTGTTGAAAAGGACAGGGCAAGGATGGCGTCTGCACCCAGGGGCAGTTAGAGACCCCTTTGATGCGAGACCGTAGGGGTGGGCAAATTCTATAGCTGGCCCAGAAAGTTAGTTTCTTCTGCATAAACTTCTGGGGCTGGGGTGGGGCTAACCAGATCCTTTGTCTCCTTTGTCTTAGGAGGAGAGGAAGGGGAGGGTTCCCGGATGCCCTAGGCCTCCCAAGAGAAACATCTTCTCTTTTTAAACCGGGCTACCACTCTCTTTCTGAGGCATAGAAGCTCATTTATAATCAGGATAGAGTGGGGGAAAAAGACAAAGATGATCTAAACCACACACCTGGGGAATTTGTTCACAGAAGTCTGGCTCCCAAACTCCCACAGGGCTGAAGGAACACATAATGTGCTTTCTCAACAGAAGGGGCCGACTTTTCCACAGGGCCGCTTTCTCCCTGAGGGTTGATGGAGCCCTGTCTCCACTGTGCTCAACACCTTTACTCAAAGAGGTTTGGAAGCGCAGATCTATGGAACAGCTGCTGAGGAAGCTGTGGTGAATGTGTACTCAGTTAAGCCTGAGGATAATTCAAACAAAGCATTTGGAGGGTGTAGTATGTATGGAAGAGGAAGTGCCTCCTTCAGGAGAAAAAGATGTGGTGTGGCAGGAAAGAAACCTCCCCCCGCGGAGGTCCTGTTTGACCTCTGCCCTCACCACACTCCTTTGGGGGTGTTAGCACTGGGGGCATCTCCACACCTTGCTAAGCCTGGGATCATCCCAAAAGTAGTGACAAGAAAGCAGATATTAGTTACTGAAGGAAGCCAGACATCTGAGTGTTTTGTTTTGACAGGAGAAAAAAACAGAACGTTGCCTCTGGGCAAGCTGAAGCCTGTGGCTCCATCTGCCACCCGCTGCCCGCAGAGGGGACCTCAGAAGACAGCTCTTGTTGGTGTCCACACAAGCAGGCGATCTGCCATGTGTGACTTATGAAGGGGATTTGTTATTTTTTCAGCATGGCTCACCAATTCTTGCAAGATTCAGTAATTTTGATCTCATGCTGTTCTGGGAGTTCTCAGTTCTCAGTAAAAGCATATTTAAAAAGTCCAGTGATCTCTCCTTTAATCACTTTCCAACAAGGCACAACTGTCTGGAGCAGCATTTTCTACCACTCTTTGGTGTGGTTTACATTTGCCATTTTTCCCATCATGAGAACTGTACTTTTTGGCTGCCTGATTAAAAAGAAATTTTGTCATGACAATGCCTTTCTCTTTGAAACACTTCTTGTTTTCTTCAACAGGTAAATCAATACAATTCTGTGGAAAACATCCACCCCACAGTAGAATTAGAGGACTTCTAAACATGAAGGAAAGTGTATACTGTAACAATGTGTAAGGGGCTCAAAGGTAGGAAAGATTGCTTCCACCTTGGACAAGATCTAAGAAAGAACTGTCGAAGAGGGAAGGCCACCTCAGCTCTGTCTAATCAGAAATCTGGGAGAAGTGTGAATTCAACCTCCAGCTATGGCAGGAAACAAAGGAAATTAAATCCATCCTATCACCCTGTAAGCTGCAATAACTTTTTGTAGGAAAATCAGTTTATCCCAGGAAATTTATGAGAAACAAATGACAATCGTCCTTTGTCTTCTAGGGATGGGGAGGAATTGCCTAAATCTAACCTGAATATTAACATTTATAGCCTTTATTTATTTATTTATTTATTTATTTATTTTTTCTTTTGAGACAGTTCCACTTTGTTGCCCTCAGTAAAGTGCCCTGGTGTCATAGCTCACCTCAACCTCTAACTCTTGGGCTTAAGTGATTCTCTTGCCTCAGCCTCCCAAGTAGCTAGGACTACGGGTACCTGCCACAACGCCCGGCTATTTTTATTTTTTTCTTCCTGCCTCAGCCTCCCAGAGTGCTAGGATTACAGATGTGAGCCACCAGGCCTGGCCTAACATTTATAGCCTTTCAAGCAATGATTTTCAATCAGTATGGTGTGCCATGAAAATTTTTAAAGATTAATTTTCGAAAGAAGTTCAAAGCATAGTAAGTATATTCTTTTTTTACTTTTTCTTTTGATCAATATAATTTAAGTGTGCCATGAAGTTTAACTATAGGTTCAAGTGTCCTTTGAAATAAAAAACGTTGAAAACACTGCTTTAAAGCTATAAGTAACCCCTCAGAATCTGGAATGAGAACTCGGGGTGCATGCACAGAGGTACACACGTGTGTGCACACACACAGAGAAAAATGGGAGGAATGACACTGAAATATTAATAGCAATTATCTCTGAATGGCTGGCTTCTTTGGCTCATCTTTAGTTTGCTATTGAATTTTTATCGATGTGCATGTAATACTTTTTAATTGGAAAAAAATGTATTGTTTAAAAAATGTGTTGAGGGTGGCGCCTGTGGCTCAGTGGGTAGGGCAACAGCTCCATATACCGAGGGTGGCGGGTTCAAACCCAGCCCCTGCCAAACTGCAACAATAAAAAAAAATAGCTGAGCGTTATGGCGGGCACCTGTAATCCCAGCTACTCAGGAGGCTGAGGCAAGAGAATCGCCTAAGCCCAGGAGCTGGAGGTTGCTGTGAGCTGTGACGCCACGGCACTCTACCGAGGACGATAAAGTGAAACTGTCTCTAAAAAAATTAAATTAAATTAAATTAAAATTAAAAATCTGTTGAAAATAATTTCTTCTCTACTGTGGATTTTCCTCAAATTTTCTTTATACTGTCATACTTAATTGAGAATCTAGATTAGGTCTTGAATCTAAGCTATCTCAGGGATTGAGCTTCACATACAGATTTCCTGGACATCTCTGGAACTTTGGTTACTATATGTGATGGTAAATTGTTGCTCTGTTTAAGCACAAGAACAACTTACCCGAGATACTGAAGAGGGCCTCATACTTAGCAAGAGGGTATTAAAGGAGATAACCTAAGGCCTCTTCCCAATCAGGTAAATGTTCTATAATAGTAATCAAGATCTTACTGTGTAGTAAGACAATAAACTATGACCTGCTGCTATGTGTTAGTTCTCTTTGCACCAATAGAGTCGCACTTCAGTGTAATGAAAACAGCTGTTTCCAGATGTCCTTCTGATGTGAAAGTACATGGGTATAGGTCAGCCCACGACAGAATGACGTCCCAAATTCAAGAGCAGAGGCAATTTAACCAATGCATTTTATCTTTCTAATTGTTTTCATAAAACAAGTTCTCTGAGTTGAATGTGGGAAATACCTTTTGATTTCCTAATTTTTTTTTTAAAGAGCAGTTTCTATGTTCCCTTTCTATAATTTGCCAAGTAACTATTCTTAGCTTAAATTACAAAATGGAATATTAAAGATGAAAGATATGTTTTTAAAAAAGTAGCAAATTTTGTTCACTTGTCTTCATAAGAAAATTACACTGAAAGGCAAGAAATATCCAAAGAAATACAGGGAACAGATAACTCACCCAAACACCCAGCACTGTGTTCCTACGCGTTTGCACTGCGTGTCCGTGAGGTAAGCGTAGTACTGTCTGAAAGAGCAAAGTTGGAATTTACTGAAAACTTCAGGCAGATCAGCAAGTCAATACAGAGTTAAATTCACTTTGACAGTGTTAATATAAAAACCTCCTGCCTCGTTCCATTTCTTCAGCTGCCTGGACTAGCTCTATTCACAGAATAGAAAACCAGCCAGTGCCTGCTGTAACTAGTCAGAATTTGGGTTACATTGGAGGGCAGGGAGCACAGCTTAAAGAGCCAGATCATGGGCAAAGGCAGTCTTGACTCAGGGACAAGACTCTCAGGGCCCTGGGCCTACATAACCCCATGAAGCAGGTGCTTCAATCCCCACGGAGTACTTTGAGGTAATTCCTGAGGGTCAAATGCACTGTCCATTAACGGTCCCCTCTGGCTCTCTCCAGAGTAAAGGTTGCTGATTGTAGCCAGGGGAGAAACATACACAGTTTTTGGCTTTCAGAAACTGGAGAGACATCCTCCTTGTCACTAAGTGCCTATGACACTGAATGGTATTGAGAAGATCAGAAGAAAAAGGCAATGACAGGGAGATGAAAGGCTTAGAATAGCACCATCCAACAGAACTATAATACAAGCCATAAATGCAATCTTAAATTTTCTAGTGATTGTGTTTAAGAAGTATAAAAGAACAGGGAATGCTCATTTTAATAATATGTTACTTAAACCAATATTTAAGCCAATATATTAAAACATTATAATGAGGCATTTTAATCTCTCTTTTGGCACCAACTCTTCAAAATCTGGTGTGTAGTTCATAGGTGCAGCACAATTCATTGTGGATTGGCCACATTTCTAGGGCTCAGAAGTGACATGAAAGTGGTGAGTGGCTGCCATATGGGACAGCATAACTGAGAGTATCCTAAGTACCCCCAAAACTCAATCCGATGCTTCAGAAGTAACACCTAAACCAGGAGTGCAGCATCTTTTCGGGGTCACATTGAGGATTTCATAAAAGCTATCATAAAAGCACAAACTTTTGCATTAAACTTCAGGGGGTTCACAGATATCTAAAGTTCATCCTTACCTATCACCTCCTCACCCCAAAGATCAGGGTGAAAAATTCTAATTATAGAGAATGTTGGTTTTCATCTAACTTCATGTATTCATTATCTAATTTGCCTTTACCAGTTCAGCTGTTTCACTCCCATATGTTATCAGATTGAAAGAATGTTCACTCAAATATCTCAAAGATCTGTGTGAAAGTCTGATCACAAAGGAAAAAACTGGACTTATGGTATGTACAATTTGTCCTGAAGCTTTTTAGGAGAGAGTATTTACAGGGATGGGGATGGGGCATGCTTCCATTCTTCCAAATAACTTGTCAGAGAACCTCCTTACAAAGAAGCCTCCCGCCCTATAAAAGCATAGGAAATGACTGATTTTAAAAAAAATAAAATAAAAAGAATAGTGTATAAATCCATTAGGTTTGGCAAAATTTTGAGGAATGCTCTAAAGTTTCAAACATTGGATTTTTAATCTCCAGTTTTTGTTTTGGAATGTTTCACAATAGTGAAACTTCATAATAAATCATCTGTGACTTGCTATTTTGTGCTCTAAGAAGAAATCTCTTCCTGCTCTTCCTGACTTGTTGATTGCTCTTAATTTTATGAAGGAGCTGCTGCTCATCTTTCCTGAAAATAATTGTAAACCCTCAAATTAAGTTATATTTTCAATGGGGACTCCAAACCATTAAGGAAAAACATCATTTATAAGATAATGACTTCAATAGACCATTGGTCTATGAAGTTGCAAAGAACTGCTGGCTAGCCAACTGCTCCTTTCCCACTGGAGTCAGAATAAAAGGAGAAGATGGAATTTTTGGTGTTAGGACTCAGGCATGTCTTATTTGGTTTGTTCAATCTGGGCTTTGAGGGTTTTTTTTTTTTTTTTTTGTAATAATGAAGGATCATAAGAGGTGCTAGCTAGGAGGGGAGGCTCTGTTGGACCAACGTGAGCATCTATCTCCTTGGCAAGTTAGGCTCTCTACTTGTGTGGTTTGCAAGCACGTTAAAAACGATGAACTAAGCAAGACTTTCGTTTCTGAAAAACTAACTCTTTTAACTGCTTAGACTATATTTGTATCTTTGGCAGACCTTTGCTGTTGCTACCAATCAGTGCCAGTCCTCCATATTACCTGTAAAACCCAAATGCCATTTCTAAATAGAAAAAAAATGGAATGAATCAACATATTTGCCTTGAACTTCACTAGGCTTGGATCTCCATAAGGGACAGTTTCTGAATAAGCCTCACACCACGAGAGCCCTACGTGAATCCAGGTGGACAATGGCATGAACAGCCAAGCTGATCTCAGTTGTCAGAGATGACTACAGCAAGGACATTTTTAAAAGGAAATTGAGTCTAAAAAGACTGATAAAGTCTCATTCTAAAAATTTATGACTTTAATTCTACCATAAAAACATCTGCATTTTCTAATAATCTCATTTTTAATAAACTTGGTATCACTGCTACTAATGTTTTCTAATATGTTATAGGAGGGAAAGAAAGACCAGCAGCGAACAATTATAAAGGGATTAGGAAATAATTAACAGTACTATTGGTATGGTGTTGGTTATCTGCCTTCTTCTTTTAAAGTCTCAGTAATGTTCCTGAAGCCTGAGATCAAAACATTTTCATCATGTTCTGGATGTACAATTCTTCAGAATGGTATTTTCATAGAAAATCTGACTCCCCTTATGATAACAGGACAAAACAAAGCAGGTTAATATCCTCAAGTGACAGTTCAGCTTCTACAGAATTACCTCACTGTGGGGGCTGTGATGACACCAATGAAGAGAATTCTACACCAACTTAATGGATGGCTGGCTTGGAACACAAAGATATGCTTCAAGAAGAAGGTGTTCAACTCGGTCAGCTGAAAAAAGGAGAAACTGGTCAACCTGGTACTTCATGCTAAGTCAATCACATATTCCTTAAATAGACGCTCTATAACTAAAAACAAACGACATGTTCAAAGCATTTTCAGAAAATAGTCTTCCAAGGGTTGCTGTTCAATCTGGTTAACAGCCAGTAGAACTGGGGGCCCAGACAGAGATGCAGGAGTGTCGGGAGGGGCACATGGGAGCTCAAGGCATTAGCTGCTTGTCATGTTTCCTGGTTTGCTTGACTGTCACTTGGCTCATGTGTGTGATCCTCTGAGACAGAAAGAAATGCTCAGAGTCCACAGGTATTGTGAAAACAAACATGTGCCATGGAATACCTGTGCTGCCTCACAAAAATTAAGCTGGATCTAAGAGAAAAATCCAAAAGAGGCTTGAGATATGTGGCTGAGAGGGGACCACCTGCTGGTGTAGCATGTGCCTGGGACTGGGACGAAGCAGACCCCTCGCTGGAGGCAGCTCTTAAAAGTGGGTGTGAAGGGTTGGCCCAAGTGTCACTGGGGGGGTGAGTACTTCTCCCAGAGGCTAGTGCTCAGAAGTCCATCACAATGAGCCTCAGGCAACACAAAAGAAACCAGGGCAGAGGCGTGGCTGCTCCAGACCCCAAACAAGGGGTAGAGATTACAGAAAAATCACTGTGCTTGAAGAGCACATCACACAAACAGGCGGGTTCACTTCAACTACGTGAAACACCTGTTATTTTCCCACCCCATCAATTTCTAGGATATGAAGTAAAAAACAGTCCACAATTGGGAGGCTGAGGCAGGTAGATTGCCTGAGTTAATGAGTTCGAGACCGGACTGAGCAAGAGCGAGACCCCGTCTCTAAGAAATAGCCGGGTGTTGTGGCGGGCTATTCACTGTAGTCCTAGCTACTTGGGAGGCTGAGGCAAAGAGGATAGCTTGAGCCCAGGAGTTTGAGGTTGCTGTGAGCTGTGATGCCAGAGTACTCTATTCAGGGTGACATAGTGAGACTCTGCCTCAAAAAACAAAACAAAATCAACAGTCCACAAATTAACACCATATCTAGAGAGCTGATCCCAGCACAATGCTCACACCCATGGGAACGGTGTGTGACATCAAATGCAGCCTGGCAGTTCCATTCTAGGAGCACTGTCCTCTTCCTTAAAAAATCCAATCATTCCTTCTTTTAAGAGAGAGAAAAAACAACTTTATGCTTTCTCTGACATTAGCCCTGATAAGGTAAAGCTTAATCCCAATGCATTCACAGTTCCTGTTTTTATAAACACTGACTCCTCCAAGGCACGGTGATTATTTACAACTTCTCCAAACAAAGGTGATTATTTAACTGTTCACATGTACTTCTATATACATAAACACTGCTCCTTTTTTTTCTTTTGAGATGGAGTCTTACTCTGTTGCCTTTGGTAGAGTGTAATTGTGTCACCATAGCTCACTGCAACCTAAAGCTCCTGGGCTCAAGCCATCTCCCTGCCTCAGCCGCCCAAAAAGCTGGGACTACAGGCATGTGCCACCATGCCCAGCTAATTTTTTCTATTTTTTATACACACAGGGTCTGGCTGTATTGCTCAGGCTGCTCTCAAACTCCTGGGCTCAAGCTATCTTTTTTCTTCAGCCTCCTAAAGTGCTAGGATTATAGACGTGAGCCACTGCGCCCAACCAAACTTCTTGGTGTGATTATTTTCCATGTGTGAGCAAGGAAAATTGGCTGTCTTTTGAAAGTGACATCTGATGATTTTATTCCAATTAGATGGAAGTAATTTATGTGTTTCTGATAATTCTGAAAGACACTTTAGACCAGTGGTTCTCAACCTGTGGGTCACGACCCACAGGAACTATATTAAAGGGCCGCAGTATTAGGAAGGTTGAGAACCACTGCTTTAGACAAAAGCTGGTTTCTCTTGGCTAATCTCCAAAAGTTGTAAAACAACGTAGGGGCAGGAGTATAAATAAAACAGACTATTTAAAAAAAAAAAAAAAAAAAAAGGTGTTCAATAATCCTTAGCCAAGATCCCTGGTGGTATGAATTATTTCCATCGAGAAATAGTCCACTTGGACAAATCCCTGAAAGACCTACATCACCAAAAGTCTCTAATTCTCCATAAACAGTAAAAAGCTTATTTATAACTCTGTAAATAACCCAAATGCTAACAGCTGAGGTAAAATTTTAACCAGTAAACACTGAACTAGGAATATTAGAAAAACCTCATCTGTTCCTTTGGTCTTAAAAATGGTCATTTTTTGGAGACAGAGTCTCACTCAGTTGGCCCAGGGTTGAAAGCATGGCATCATAGCTCACAGAAACTTCAAACTCTTGGGCTTAAGCAATCCTCCTGCCACAGCCTCTGGAGTAGCTGGGACTATCGGCACCCACCACAATGCCTGGCTACTTTTTCTTAGAGATTGAGTCTTGCTTTTGCTTGGGCTGGTCTTGAACTCCTGAGCTCAATCAATCTGCCCGCCTTGGCCTCCCAGAGTGCTGAGATTACAGGCATGAGCCACTGCTCCTGGCCCAGAAAATGATCATTCTAAAAAGCAATCCAAGACTTAACTGGATAATAGATGTTAAACATGACTTTTTGAGGGAATCTAACATCTTCCTAATTTGTAATCCAAAGATCCATATTGTAAAATGCCTCTATAATGAAATAAGACCTTGGGCATAACAACATTACTTTGCTTAAAATTCTACATGCCAGCTACAGAGTATTATATCTTCTAAAGTATCCAGCTGCTAAGCAATGTAAATTAACTGCGAATTCCCGAAAGGTTTTTACTTTTTTGTGTGTTTTGCTCTCTGCTTCTGGGCATCTAAAAAAAATACCTGCCAGATGATCATGAAGAGGTATACTCCAGCCACTCTCTGAAAAGACGACTTGGGGTCAAACCATCGAACGTAAGTCCAGCTAGCAGGAGTGAACTGCAGCACAGCTCTCTTGATCTTCCCGGTGGTTGTGTGAATGTCCCTGAAAGACCAGAGTGGCTCCAGTGAAAACCCAAAGAGGTAAGGATGCAGGGAAAGCAAACAAAAAACAAGAATAAAAACCTGTGCATTGCTGATTTTATAACAGATGTTCAGAACTAATCAATAGCTTTCCATGTGAATAGTCTCTCAAAGGTCTCTCTATTCACAGGTAAAGCGCTTGGCAGGAAGGAGCACATTTGAGAAGGAATTTCACTGAGGACAGGAACAGCATGGCATTGTCATTGCAGTCAGAGGTCAGGGAGTCGCTGAGCCAGGAGATGTCTTCATTTGTGAGTTGATGACAAAAGCAGGTAAAAGGCATTAATGACAACCTGGAATCAACGCAGGAAGGTACAGATGCAGACCGGGAGACTATTCCTCTCACTGCCTGTCTCCCCAAACAGAGCCTGCCCCGTGTTCTTGAGATCACCTACATCATTTCTTTACCCCAGTTATTTCCTAGAGAAGTGAAGAGTGTGGGTTGATGAACAGTGACATTTAACCTTCCTTAGTTTTAATCCTACGAATCACTCAGTTAAATTTCATTCTCCCATGGTAGAAATACATGGCCCACATTTTACAAATGAGAACAGTTAAGCTCAGAGAGAGAAGCCCTCTCACACTAGTCCAAGAAAGCCAAAACCCAAAGTAAATGCCATTTAATAACTGTAAAGAGTCTTTAATTCAACAAATATTTATAGCATGGACCTTTCTGTCTCTGACATTGAGCTCAACTGGTCAGGCCTTTTGTTCCAGTGGGTGAGAGCAGGGGAGAGTGGTAGAAACCAGGGCTAGATTTTCATCCACCCACCCATCCATCAACAAGTTTGCATTGAAAAAATATCACAGCAAGATCTGTAGCACAACGGCAGCCAAAAATAGAACACTATCCAAAAATAAACAAGAACTACAAAGTGCCTGTATTTTAAAAAATGACAAAAGTGTATGGGAAGACCTAGAAGCAAATATGAACAAATCAAGACACAACAAGATCAAGAATCAGAATATCTGGCCAGGAGTGGAGGCTCATGCCTGTAATCCTAGCACTCTGGGAAGCCAAGGCAGGAGGATCGCCTGACCTCAGGATTTTGAGACCAGCCTGAGCAAGAATGAGACCCCATTTCTACCAAAAATAGAAAAACCAACTCCACGTATGTGTCTATTGTCCCAGCTACATGGGAGGCTGAGGCAGGAGGATCACTTGAGCCTAGAAGGTTGTTGTGACCTAGGCTGAGGCCATGGCAATGGCACTCTAACCTGGTAAAAGAGAGAGTCTTATTTGAAAAAAAAAAAAAATTAGAATATTTAATATAATGAAGAGGTTAATTCAACTTAATCTATATTTATTTATACATTTAATATGACTTAAAAAAAACACCAATGGGATTTATCACTTGGGCTTATGTGTTGGTACCTTGATGAAATAATTCTGAAGTTATTGAAGTATACATGTATGAAAACAAGGAAATGTTGGGCTAGGTATGGTGGCTCAGGCCTGTAATCCCAGGACTCTGAAAGGCCAAGGCGGGTAGATTGTTGAGCTTAAGAGTTCAAGACCAGTCTGAGCAAGACAGAGACCCCCGTCTCTAAAAATAGCTGGGCACTGTAACAGGTGCCTATAGTCCCAGTGACTCAGGAGGCTAAGGTGATGGCACTCTATCGAGAGTGACAAAATCAGACCCTGTCTCAAAAAAGAAAAAAAAAAGAGAAAAAAACAAGGAAATGTTGTGGCAGCATTTCAGGACTCAGACCTGTACAAATCCAGGCTCTGCTGTTGCTAGCTGTGTGTTCGTAGGCAGACTGCTAAACCTAAGCCTCTTTACTGTCCTCCCTAAAAAGAAGAGAATAACAGTATCTATCCCTAGCATGAAGTAAGGCTGGAAGGAGACACTACTTATAAAGATTGCCTGGAGCACAACCGGGAGCACAGCTACTGTTTTTGTTATACTATATAATGCATTAAATATATTAAATAATATCCTTTTAAGTCAATGGCCAAAGACAGGATTATTAATAAAAGGAATGAGGAATACTGGTTGATCAATAGCAGAAACATCTCAAATGTCCTCATATTATCTACCAAAATAAATTTGAGATAGGCTAAATAAGTTACAATTTAAAAAGTAAAGCTGGGCTTGGCGCCCATAGCACAGTGGTTATGGCACCAGCCACATACACCAAGGGTAGTGGGTTCGAAACTGACCCAGGCCAGCTAAACAATTGCAACAACAACAAAAAAAATAGCCAAGCATTATGGCAGGTGCTTGTAGTCCCAGCTACTTGAGAGGCTGAGGTAAGAGAATCGCTTAAACTCAAGACTTTGGGGTGACACCATAGCACTCTACTGAGAGCAGCATAGTGAGACTCTGTCTCAAAAAAAAAAAAAAAAAAAAAAAAAAAATAGGGCAGTGCCTGTGGCTCAGTAGATAGGGCACCGGCCCCATATACTGAGGGTGGCAGGTTTGAACCCAGCCCCAGCCAAACTGCAACAAAAAATAGCAGACGTTGTGGTGGGTGCTTGTAGTCCCAGCTACTTGGGGGACTGAGGCAAGAAAATTGCCTAAGCCCAAGAGCTGGAGGTTGCTGTGAGCTGTGACGCCACAGCACTCTATTGAGGGTGACAAAGTGAGACTCTGTCTCAAAAAAAAAAGTAAAGCCATTAAAGAACTAGAAGAAAATATAGGTTAATATTTACCTGAACAAGTAGATTAAAAGTATTTTTGAAATTTAAATAAAAAAATCCACCACAAACTAAAAGGGGATGATGAAATGGAAAATAAAATCACATTTATGATACATTAATAAGCTTAATCTATAAGTGAAATACCCAATAAAAATAGGCAGAAATCCATTATCACACAATTCTATGTGCGATAAAATTAACAAAGGTTTAAAAATACAATTCAAAGAAGTGACAAAATGGATACACAGCTATGTATTACATAAGTGAGATTATAAATTGGTGTATTCTACTTCTAAGAATGTATATACCAAAAAGAAACCCAAATCAGAGATACACACAAGAGTATATGTCCAAACATGTTCACCCTAGCCTTCTTAAAATAAAAGTGAAAAACCCTAAAACGACTAAAGGACCATAAAAGGGAACTGGTTAAATACTTAAGGTTTATCCATATGTTGGGATATAAAGAAGATCTTTAAAATTCTAGAAGGATATTTAATGATGTAAGAAAATGCTATTTTGTTATTAAAATTAAGCTAAGTTTTTAACACAAAGCAACTCCTACTTTCATTATCATGACCATTATACTTTTTCTCCTTATCAATGGCACAGTTTTGCCACAAATTGAAAAAAGCAAGTGTACCTAACTGGGATAAGGCAGTGACAGGGGTGTGTACTGTCCTCCACGGGAGCACAGAGGAGGGACAGGCAACTAAGCCAGAGAGTCAGAGACAGCATCTTGGAGAGGTGACAAGCGAGCTGAGTCAGCAGAGAAAAGGATGACCAGCCCAGCCCACAGGTACACAGGTCAAATCCCAGGTACAGAGAGGGAAGTACGTGCATGAACACCGACTCAGGGTGCTGGGAGGGTGTGGGGGCAGGGACCTCCCCTGCTAAGCCCAGGGATGCACACTTCATCCTAGATACCAGGAGAAGTATATCTAGGTGCACCAGGGGGGTGACACAACGAGGCTGACATTCTTTTTTTTTTTTGAGACAGAGCCTTAAGCTATAGCCCTGGGTAGAGTGCTGTGGCATCACAGCTCATAGCAACCTCAAACTCTTGGGCTTAAACAATTCTCTTGCCTCAGCCTCCCAAGTAGCTGGGACTACAGGTGCCTATCCACAATGCCCGGCTATTTTTTGGTTGTAGTTGTCATTGTTGTTTGGCAACCCAGGTTGGATTTGAACCCGCCAGCTCTGGTGTATGTGGTTCGCGCCTTAGCCGATTGAGCTACTGGTGCCTAGCCAGAAGCTGACATTCTTTTGAAGTTCACTCAAGACACGGGATAGATTGGAGGGGTTAACCTGGGGACAGGGGACTGACTGACCTCATGATGGGAGTGTGAATCTCACCTGAGGCAGCAGGGATAAAAGAAGGGATGGATTTGAGAAATATTTTGAGACCCACTGAATCATGAGGTGGGAAAGAGAAAATTACAAATGATTTAGCATTTTCTGGCTAAATGCTTGAAATTAGGTTTATAATCATTTATGAGTTTCAATTACTAATGAAACAGTAATCGAATCCAATTTATAGTTGACTCTCTCCAAAGCATTTAAATATACATTATGAAAAACTGAGACTAATGTCCAAAAAGGTACTGACTCACTTGAAGCTTGCCCAGTGGTAAGTTCTCATCTCCAAAAATCGGCAAACAACCATGCCCAGCCAAATGCCACCACCGTTACACAGCAGGATGTCCAGAATGACTTGGTCCCACCAGCACTCGGCAAAATTGGGCAGAAGATGCATGAAGAAAAGCTGAGAAACACAAGAGCCCATGGTTGGAAACACAAACAAAACTGGGTACCATGAAGAGAAATACACTTTTAATAAATACGCTACTACTTTAGAAAAAGTTATTATTTTATTACTTCCTAATGTTAAAAAAACAACCCTATCCCTGACAATAACAGAGTCTGCAACCTGGTACTTGTATTTTATTTTGTGGATGGTTTATAAACAAGGCTTATCCAAATAGTTCTTCTGCTTCTTCTTCTTTTTTTTTTTTTTTTTTTTCTTTCTTTTTTTTGGTATAGGGTTTTAAAGAAATAATGGTCTCTCTTGAAAAATTGAATGAATTCCCGATGAATTCCCTTGGCTAATGATAAAATGACAAGGATCTAGGAGGGTAAAAGGAGAAAAGTTTTCCTGCCTGACAACAAAGCATTGGCACAACCTCAATATCAGCAGCTTAAGAATTCAAGTTGTACATTTCTGCAGTATCCCGTAGATAGTTAGGTAAAACAGTAAATCATAAAAGCAGAAAGGTTAGCTTTCAATGATGTGATGTGGGAAACATGACAGCTTAATAGGAAATCTCACGCTAACCCATTCACATTAATGAAAATCTTTTATGAAGTGCCCATGTGTGCAAGGTGGTGAGAGAAATGGGAAGTCAAGGAGTCGAGTGTTTTCCCAGATAACCAGAACACCAAAATATGGCAGACTGAGGCAACCGCTGCAGTGGTGACATACATAGAGTACTTATGACTCCCTAAGGGGACAAAACAAATTCATTCTGCCTGGAGACAAATGGAGAAGGCTTCTGGAAGGAAGGAATGTTGGAGCAGGAACATTAAGGACAAGAAAGACTGACTCAAACAGAGATGAACAGGAGGACGTTCCAGGAGGGAGGAGCAGTGAGATGAAGGGTGGAACCCGAGTCTCACGGAAACTGTTTTGCTCAAAGCAAAGGGTGTGTCAGCTGTGTCCAGAGCAGCATGCCCTGCTGTGTGAAACCCAGTTTAAGGTGAAATTACAAAAGATAATGCCAGGAGTTCACCGGAAAAAGACTAGTCTATAACGACTAACCTTTAAAGTAATACCTAAATATTGTAAAGATAAAACAGCGGTCATGAAAGCATTTTATAAACTATGAATAATATATAAATAAGTGGAATTTTTCTTGTTAACGTGCCTGTTGCTAAGAAACGAGGAGAGTTATTGCATGTCATGGCTTTTGGCTTCCTGCCTAGTCCAGGTGGGCTGGACACTCCTTCTGAAGTGTATTCCCAGGCTCCAAGCCACGAGCTGGAGTCTTAACTCTTGCCCGTAGATGAGGAACAAAGAAACTTGGGCAAAGATCAATGACACAGATTTGCTGAAACAAAACTATGCAAGGGAGTGGAATGGCAAGGACTTCCCGAAGTCTGAGAGCTTTCTTAGAAGGTACCCGATTCTGAGGGAGAGGTGAGCCCCGGGAAGACCCGAGGCCAAGAAGCTGGCGGGGTCGAAGTCCTTCATTCACAATGGATTTGTGAATCCATCTGCCAAGTGTGAGACAGAGTCCTTGGGTCTGGGAATACACAGACATGGGCCCTGCCCTCGAGGCACACATTTAGTAGAAAAGAGACATTTCTAAAGTACGTAACATGCGCTAAGCATTTCAAAGGAGAAGGGGGAAATGTTCTATTTCTAGGAGTATGAACATGGATCATACCTAAAGAACAGGCTCCATGGGGTGGGCTGCAGACAGGACCAGCTAACCCTGGGCCTTGGATGCAGAGTCAGAAGTATGGATTCTATTTAAGAATAATGAACAAACACTAAAGTGCTCTAAGCAGGAGACAGACTTGATCTGGTGGAGGTCTAGAGACGATCACTTTGCAGTAAAGCATGTGAAGAGAGGAGATGAGCATTGTGATGAGAGATAAGGGTAGGTTTGATGCATGTGGGAGCAGGGGTCTGATGAGACTTCAGTGGCTATACAGGTGCTTAAGAAAGAATCCACAGGACTTGGAGACTATGGGCCACTGGGGAGCAGGGAGGGAAGAAACAACAGAACCCCCACTGCAGTGAGTGAGGAGGAAGCAAACAAGGGAGGCCTAGGAAGGCCAGGTGCCTTGCACAGGGTCACGCAGCAGTCAGGTGATGAAGACTCATGAAATTCACAGCTGGAAGGTGGTATGGGGCAGGCATGTGGGTGTCACCTAAGGATGCAAAGCTCTGAGTCCCTTCACCTGAACAACGGGAACACATCCCTCTCCTGGTTATGGCGGCACAGGTAAAGTGTTGGCAGCTACCGCAGATGGGTAGGGTTGCGTCCTCTCAAGACACCTCGGAATGTGAACTTACTGGAGACAGAGTCACTGAGAGGTAATTAGGACGAGGTCATTGTGTAGCAGAGTGAGGCCCTAATGCAGTATGAATGGTGAACACCACGAAGATGCAGCACGCACAGGGAGAATGCCGCGTACACGCCAAGGCAGAGAGGAAACAGCAGGGAACAGCAGAGACTGCCAGGGAACCATGAGAAGCTAGGAGAGGGGCCTCCGCAGGTGCTCAGAAGAAACAAGCCCCCTGGACCTCCTGACGTCAGACCTCTACCCTCCAGATCCGTGAGAGGCACGTTCACAGGAGTGAGCGCACTGGCATACTTCTCTAAGTTGGGGCAGGATAGAGATTGGTGTCAAGAAATACACTTTGCTCATGACCAAATTGTGTTCTCTGGGAATGAGTAGCTAAGAATAATAACTGTAGAATCAAAAATTAGCTCCCAAAATTTCATTTTGCTAATAGTTCTTCAAGACCATACTTTTCTATTAATTAAATGAGATAAACTTTTGATCACTGGCACATTGGATTTTTACTGGGAATCCATTTCTCAGTGGGAAAATATTCTGCATGCTCTTGTAATTCTTGGATATGACGATCCTATTTATTGCAAATTGGAAACTGGCTAGTGACTAAATCAAGTTACTGAATTCTAAGTAGATCTCATCTCACCCCTAGAATCTGGTACCTTCCAAGAAAGCTCCCAGACTTAAGGAGGTCCTTGCCATCCCACTCTAAGCAGATCTCCATATATTTGTCTTATTTGCGATTTTAACTTCCTTTAGCTTTATTTCATTTGTTTTTCTTTAGGTCCTATAGGATAGAAAAGGTTTTATCTGTTTATCAAGTTAATGAAGAGGTTCTTCTGTTTTGTTTTTTTTTTAACACAGGTAGAATATATTTTTATGGGATGGTTTAAATACAGTTTTGTACTACAGGGGCTGAAAAATGGAGGAACTGTGACCAGACAGACCATCTTTTTCTGTCCATAAACTGTGTGCACTGTCTAGTCTGGGTAAGCCCAGGGCCCCTTCTTACCTCGGTTAGCTCCCAGGTAATGCTGATTGTCCAGCAGAGACCATAACTACGGATCAACAAGGCCTTCATGGCCCAGCCCCAGAAGTGTCCAAATGCAAATATATCAAAGTGGCTGATAATCCTCTCCCAAGTGATAACATGGCAGTTCACAGCATACTCCTATTTAAAATAAAAAGAGGTACTGGATCAAAAGATAAATGCATATGTAATGTTCTTTGGATATCAGCAAATCCCTCTCCATAAGTGTTGTACCATTTTTCATTGTGTTTTCAGTGTGATATTTCTTTTTCTTCATAGCTTCATCCACAGAGTGTTATGAAATGTTTTGTAACTGGGTTATAGCTTTCACAACCTAAGAATAGGGGGAAGGGGGAAAGGGAGGGGAGTGAGAGGGAGGTGGATAGAGGGAAGGGGATAGGTGGGATTACACCTGCGGTGCATCTTACAAGGGTATATGTGAAACTTAGTAAATGTAGAATGTGAATGTCTTAGCACAATAACTAAAAAAACGTCAGGAAGGCTATGTCAACCAGTGTGATGAAAATGTGTCAAACGGTTTATGAAGCTAGTGTATGATGCCCCATGATCATATCAATGTACACAGCTATGATTTAATAAAAAAAAAAAAAGAAAAAAAAAAAGAGGAGTGATTAATGAAAGTCTAGAAATCAACTTGCTTCCAGGGTTCTGACAATAAATGAAAAGAACAGATATGACCTTGACAACTAATCCATGCCCTGCTCAATAAGAAAAATAATTAAAGTTTCAGTAACTTGGGTGGTGCCTGTGGCTCAGTGGGTAGGGCACCAGCCCCATATACTTAGGGTGGCGGGTTTGAACCCGGCCCTGGCCAAACTGCAACAAAAAATAGCCGGGCATTGTGCTGGGCACCTATGGTCCCAGCTACTCAGGAGGCTGAGGCAAGAGAATCACCTAAGCCCAGGAGTTGGAGGTTGCTATGAGCTGTGATGCCACAGCACTCTACCGAGGGTGAGACTCTGTCTCTAAAACAAAAAAGTTTCAGTAACTTAAGAGTCTTGAGCTTATAAATCAGAATCTCCTTGCTCTGAATTATAAAAGCTAGGTTAAAATGGTAAGCAAAATAATTGTTCAACACATCTTAAAGAAGTGGTATCACATAAACCATGTCATCTGTCCACAGGGTAACTGAGTTAAAGCCAGTCACAAAAACATAAATGAAAGGTTTGGAAATTTAAAAACACATTTCTAGATATCATGAATTAAGAAAGAATTCATAATAGAAATTTTAAAAATGTTCAGTATTAATGATAATGAAAATACTCTACATCAAAATAGATGGGATATAGTTAAGTGCAACTTAGAGGAAAATATAAGCCTTAAATAGTCATACTCGAAAAGAAAAAAAGCTGAAGCACCCAACTTCAAAAGTTAGAAAATAAACAGCAGAACCCCCCACCTAAAAATATAGCAGACTATGGCTCAGTGCCCATAGCTCAGTGAGTAGGGCAACGGCCACATACACCAAGGCTGGTGGGTTGGAGCCCAGCCTGAGCCTGCTAAACAACAATGACAACTGCAACAAAAAATAGCTGGGCATTGTGGCAGGCACCTATAGTCCCAGCTACTTGGGAGGCTGAGGCAAGAGAATCACTTAAGCCCAAGAGTTAGAGGTTGCTGTGAACTGTGATGCCACAGCACTCTACCGAGGGCGACATAGTAAGACTCTGTCTCAAAAAACAAACAAACAAACAAAAAAAAAGCAGACTACATGACTTAAATATCTTTTAAAATTACAAAGCTTTTGAGAGTTTTGGTTCCGTTTCTAATATAGTTTTGTTGTTGTAATATGATACATATTTCTGAATAATTTAACATATTTCAGTAGTTCTTATGAAAGTAGTCAAATGACTGTATGACATTGTGACAATAAAATAACATTTATCAGGAATCTCTACATTTTGCATCCTTTCTTCCCAAAATTAATTTGGTAGGAAATAGGAAGAGTCAGAAAATATCCACCTATTATTACCAGCCAGCTAGAAGGATTCTTACAAACCACACTAATTTTAAATTCTAGAAATGACACTTTCTAAGACAGCAAAAGAACTCCCCTGTCTCTTCAGAAACCCACCACATAGATTTCCTTCTCGGATAAAATGCATTTAAATTTGCAAAGCTGAAGAGACCTTTTTTTAAATTCTATTTTTTGAGAAGCAGTGTGTTGTGATATAATGCCAATTAAGTGGAAAATCTGGAGAAAGGAGAATAAAATTCATTAAGGGTAAGTCAAGATAAGGCTTTAAAGAAAAACAAACCGCCCTTCAGTGAGATGAGAATTCTATTCCCAGACTCTGGAACAGCATGTTCTTGTCGCAGGGAATCTCAGGCTAGGGGAGAGATGTTCTTGGGCTAGAGCAGGTTACAGATTATATTACGGGGAGTGGCAAGGTCACATCAACCCCAAAGTCCTCAGCCACCCTACCCTCTTCTTCACTCTGCATGGGATTAGATGAGGAAGGGCCGAGATTGGTTTTCAGAAGACTACTCTTAATCTCAGCTTGAAGACAACTTTAGAAGCCTTTACACTTCATTAGAATGTATCTATATTCCAATATATAAAAAAACCACTTTAAAAGTCATAAAGAACCCAGTGCATCTATTAGTAGTAGTTATGAATGAATAAATTTTCTGGTCCTGGGAAGGCTGTAGGCATTGCAGTTTAATGGAGCCAGGGAGCTGTGTGCAGGCATGACCCTGGGAACCAGAACAGCCCAGAGCTGTGGGCTGGTATGTGCTGAACCTCCAGCTGCTCCTCCACTGGTCATGGGTGCTCCTCCTGTGCTCACCACCTAACTAAATACCAAGTCCTGTACATTTATCTTGCCAGGTTTTTCACTGACACTGTTATTTCTTGCTTTGACTTCTGAAATGTGCCAGGCACGTAAAAAAGTATAGATGATACTATAATAAGCACCTGGCACTCACCTCCAGCTTAAGCTACAGAAAGAGCTTGGAAATCATAACAGACCAGGTGTGTGTGTGTATGTGTGTGCGTGCATGGCAGGAAAGCAGTTGGGTAAGACGCCTGCCCCATGTAGGATCTCCACCACTGCATACTCCAGGCCTCCGGCCCCACTCTCTCCCTCACTGTTCTCTGGGGAATCGCTGACTTTGGAAAAAAGCATGAACTCCAGCCTCTTTTGGTCCATTTGGAAATTATTTGCCTCAGATAGCACAGGTTCTTATCTGTTCCCTCCTCCACACAGAAACTTCTGTGGGTCAGGCCCTGCCTTGTGGAAGAAGCTTGAGGTTGTCCAACGAGCCAGGAGAGGCCAAGCCTGCCTAATTGAGCCCAGGGCTAAAGCCATCTGCTCTCCTGAGTTTCTACAGGGAGATACAGTCTCCACAGTAACCACCTTCGTGAGTTGACCTAATTTGCATAAACGGGACATGCACCCCACATACTTACCAGTACAGTGGGCCTAGTACCTTGTGTTGACCACCTTCTTCGTTCACCAGTTTGTTATAGTCCCTTGGGTGTGGTCGACTTACAGAGGTTCTAATTATTTTCATGTTTTTTTCAAACTGAACTAGAGATGAGAGTATTGATTAACCCTTAAAACGTCAACAAAGACCATGTAGTTCCCTACTTATGAAACTTGTATGGCTTTGTATTATACTTAGAAGAATACTGAACCTCCCATCCCAGTGAGCCCAGCCCTGGCAGCACCCCCTCCCCAAGGCATGGCTTTCAGCCTCACATAATCCTGTGATTTTTCAGCTTTGGTCCCAGTTCCCTGCTTCCCCCATCAGGGCCTTTATCCATGCTTCACCTCCACCTGTATAACAGCCAACTCCCACTCATTTTCAAGTTGTCATCTTAAACATAAGCTCTTTTGGAAGCCTCCTCTAATTTCCCTTTATAAGTTCTTATAGTACCTATTCCTTTATGCACACTGCAACCGCAGGTAATGATTATGCTTTCTTGATTCTATGACACACCTGTTTTACACTGCACTATTTTTAGAACTAGGATGAACATTTCCATATATTGTACTTTAAAGGTAAGATTTCACTTTTTCCCTTGCAAAAGTCATACCTATAATTAATGGTACATCTTAAAATCAATATTGCCTTCCTGAACTCACGATCTATTTCGATGTTACACAAAGAGAGATGACCAGACGTCATATGCCTCCTCCTGTGATGCACAACGCCAGCTACGAGGTAGCACCACCATGAAAACTGATCTGGAACCTGGCATCCAACCCAGCTTCTCCATCTAAGTTCCAGCTTATAAGAAATATAGGGGGCCAAAAAGACACACTTAGTGATTACATGGCAAAGTACAAGCTGCAACAGTGAGGCGTGAAAAACCCTACAGAATAATCAATTTGGTTTATTTGACAAATAAACTTTTAGGAAAGGGTTGGGGGAACTACAGATTAAAAGAGATTTAAGAGATGCATCAAAGGCAGCATGTGAACCTGATGTGGATCCCGTACTGACCAAATCAGCGGTACAGCACATTTATGAGGCAAGTGGAGAAATATGAACACTGCATACTGTTCACTATTAAGTGGTTATGTTAAAAAAAAAACAAAAACTCTATACATTTTAGATTTACTGTCCGAGAACTGTTTCAAATTAATCCAGGATGTGGGGTGAAAGGAGACACAAAATAGGGGATGTGGGGTTACAGATTCTTTACTTTGCATATGTTTAAAATTTTCTATAATAAACTTTTAAGAAACTGACATTACCTTAGGGTTCAATAGCCGATAATTATTTGTGTAATTTGCTTTCTTGTAAACTCTAAGCTCCAAGAGGAAAGGAAATGTGCCTACCCTTCTCCCACTCCATTAGCATGGTGTCTGGCACACAGAAAAAACTTGGTCAGCATTTACTATTTACTTACTTATTTTTTTGTGACAGAGTCTTACTTTGTCACCCTTGGTAGAGTGCCCTGGAGTCAAAGCTCACAGCAACCTCAAACTCTTGGGCTCAAGCAATTCTCTTGACTCAGCCTCCCAAGTAGCTGGGATTATAAGCACCCACCACAATGCCTGGCTAGCTTTTTTCTACTTTTAGTAGAGACAGGGGTCCCACTCTTACTCAGGCTGGTCTCAAACTCCTGAGCTAAGTGATCCACTTGCCTCAGCCTCCCAGCGTGCTAGGATTACAGGTGTGAGTCACTGCACCCAGCCAGCATTTACAGTTTAATAAAGGAAACATACTGCTTGAGGCAACCCAATTTACAAATGAGTTGTGCTCTCAAAGCTTGTCTGAAGCTTAGAACACATGTTTCTGAATACAATCAATATTTTTTAAAGCAGCAAACTTTCTAGACAATTACACAAAAAACTGCCTTTAATAGAATTTCAGTGATCCCAAGGCTCAATTTATAATATTAATTTCAGAGAAAAAATGAATTTGAGTTCCAATGTATGCTACCAGACCTGGACCACAGTCTATCAAGATTAGGAATGGATGGCAGGGGGAAGGAACAGAGTGAGTAGGGACTCTGGGAACCAAGGAATTACAGACCTTCTGTCCTACATAAAGGAACCACCAATGAACAGGTCCTTAGAATTGCGAAGACTATTATTACTTCCAAGAAATAACTGCCAAAAAGGGAGGCATCTGTTTATTTTTACAGGAGAAGTGCTACTTTTATGCCAACAGATCTGAGATCGTGCAAAACAAGATCAAAACACTGCAAGAAGATCTAGAAAAGAGAAGAAAAGAAATTCTAGAAAATCCCCTGTGGACAGGCCTACATGGTTTTTCACCCTACCTTCTTCCCCTGCTACCCTTATTTACTCTTCACCTTTGGGCCCTGTATCCCCAAAAAAAGGTTAGAGGCAGTTAAATCAGGTCGAGGTCCAATATCACCAGCTCATTAACCAAGAATCTAATTATTATTCTTCACCGCCATCCATAGCACCAATAACGGGTAAGATTCCCAAAGCGGGGACAACCTAAGACAGGATATGGAGAAGCTGCATGGTGGATTACATTCATAGTACCCAAAGACG